>BLKR01000796.1:0-300913 GCA_011170035.1 Teleogryllus occipitalis | reverse complement strand
GCCGACGCCGACGCCGACGCCGACGCCGACGCCGACGCCGACGCCGACGCCGACGCCCACGCCGACGCCCACGCCGACGCCCACGCCGACGCCCACGCCGACGCCCACGCCGACGCCCACGCCGACGCCGACGCCGACGCCGACGCCGACGCCGACGCCGACGCCGACGCCGACACCGACGCCGACGCCGACACCGACACCGACGCCGACACCGACACCGACACCGACGCCGACGCCGACGCCGACGCCGACGCCGACGCCGACGCCGACGCCGACGCCGACGCCGACGCCGATACCGACGCCGACGCCGACACCGACACCGACGCCGACGCCGACGCGCCGACGTCGACGCCAACGCCGACGCTCACCGACGCCTCACCGACGCCTCACCGACGCCTCACCGACGCCTCACCGACGCCTCACCGACGCCGACGCTGACGCCGGCGCCGGCGCCGACGCCGACGCCGACGCCGACGCCGACGCCGACGCCGACGCCGACGCCGACGCCGACGCCGACGCCGACGCCGACGCCGACGCCGACGCCGACGCCAATACCGACGCCGACGCCAATACCGACGCCGACGCCGACGCCGACGCCGACGCCGACGCCGACGCCGACGCCGACGCCGACGCCGACGCCGACGCCCACGCCCACGCCCACGCCCACGCCCACGCCCACGCCCACGCCCACGCCCACGCCCACGCCCACGCCCACGCCCACGCCCACGCCCACGCCCACGCCCACGCCCACGCCGACGCCGACGCCGACGCCGACGCCGACGCCGACGCCGACGCCGACGCCGACGCCGACGCCGACGCCGACGCCGACGCCGACGCCGACGCCAACGCCGACGCCGACGCCGACGCCGACGCCGACGCCGACGCCGACGCCGACGCCGACGCCGACGCCGACGCCGACGCCGACGCCGACGCCGACGCCGACGCCGACGCCGACGCCGACGCCGACGCCGACGCCGACGCCGACGCCGACGCCGACGCCGATGCCGACGCCGACGCCGACGCCGACGCCGACGCCGCCGACGCCGACGCCGACGCCGACGCCGACGCCGACGCCGACGCCGACGCCGACGCCGACGCCGACGCCGACGCCGACGCCGACGCCGACGCCGACGCCGACGCCGACGCCGACGCCGACGCCGACGCCGACGGCGACGGCGACGGCGACGACGACGACGACGGCGACGACGACGGCGACGGCGACGGCGGCGACGACGACGACGACGGCGAGCGATCCGCTGTCATCCTTGAGCTGCCGAGCTTGACTGACGTTGCTCACTGGCCCATCGTGGGACAAAAAGCGCTCCGAAGAGAACGACGGATGAAGCCCATTACTTCAAATACGTAGGTGAAATGTATTACCTAATAATACTTACATCTTCAAAGATAAATGGCGCGATTTAATGAACGTGTTATTTGTAAAAAGGGTTGTTGGATTTGAAACGGGGTTGATTTGTTTTCTCTTACGTAGTAGAACAACGCCAGAAAATCTATGATGCTACATGAAATTGTGTAAGCGTAGACATAGTAGATGAGACATAATGAGTAAAATATTGATACATGCCATTGTGACACCCGAACGTCTCACAGCATGAAAATTCTTTATAAATTTGGATTGTAGTCATACAAATGAATGAGAAAACAAGGCATATTTATTTTTAAGTTACCTTTTTAAAGTTAACATGTTTTTTTTCAAAGTCACAGTGAAAAGGAATGCAGTTATTTACAGAAAAAAAGAATTACCCGTAATTTGAATTATTAATTCACAAATTGCCCAAAAACTTAAGTTAGGTTAGGTATGTTAGTCCTCTATTGACACATCTTTTTCTTATTACGCTTGACTTCTAATCAATATTTTACTCTACTTCCCGCCTTGTCACAATAATTATGATATTCTAAAAAACGAATGCTACACCGATTCAACTGAACAACTATCAGCTGAGTGCCAACGACGAAGGGAACAAACAAACCTTGGCAAGTCAACTGTTCCTGAGCAATAGTACAACACGTGGCCTGTGAAATGTCAGGACCGCTTATGCGCTGCCGGAACTTTTAGTCCAGGAGGCCGCGACACAAAAGTGTTTAAGTTCACATCCCTTTCGATAAGCGATACCTCCGTAAATAGGATGGCTCGTTTTAGCCTTAATTGGCATTAAAACTGACTAAAAATATCAATTAGTCGTCCGTAGATCACTTCAAACTTCGTGCCACTGCCGCTCGAACTAGCTGTTTGGTTGAGGTTGCCCTTCAGTCAATCCACTGGACGGAGCGACGGCGAAAGTCCTTCATGGCAAGAGCAGCGGCGCGTCCCGTCGCCACGCCGCCTTCCACCCCGTTCCTCCCTAATTCCGTTTCACGGTTCGTTCTCCGCCGCGGAGGCTGCCCGCCTTCCCTGCGACCTCCGTTGCCTAACCACAAGTTACGCAACGGCCTCCTTCCTCGATACCTGAGTCAGACGCGCTTGAATTGAGAGGGAGGCTAATTGCGGAGATCTTCCGGGACTGTTGGCGGACTCTCGTAATTTGGAAAAGACCTTTCAGAAACACTGTTATTTAGACCACGAATGTGATTGGCAGTGGGAATGCCATCTCATTGTACGTTTTTGATAATTCATAACATCTCAAAGATATGTGAGGAAATGTAAATGCGCAGGATAATAAAAGAACGGTTTGGAAGACGATTCGTTTTGAAGCTGCTGTAAAATATAGGGGTTTATTGTTCTGTCGTGAATTGCTTCATAATTTTCGCATGTCCTGTAATTTCTAGCGCGTGAAATTATAATTTCGAAGAATTTTTTTTTTAAATATCAGAGCAAATTTTGTTGCTGTTACAAAGTAGTATGTAGTATATTTCTTTTCATGCGTTCCATTGGAATATTTCAAATGAATCCGAAGAAAAATAAACTTTTGGTAAATGGAGGGACAAACACTGCTTTTTCATCTTCGTTCCGATTGTACGAAATAAGGAAGTGAAAGACAGGATCATCGAAAATAGCAACCGAACCCTGAAGCCTCGATCAACTAATCAACATTCATCTCGTTCTAGTAGCGGGACCCCCAGATGATCTTTTGCGAACTGATTTCGAGGCCTTGATTATCCCTCGCAGCTTACAATTCCCACGGATGATTCAAAAATACAATAATACCATCAACATTAATGGATGGTACTCAAGCCTCGCCGCAGTGCGCCGACATAAGCAATGTTAATGTAAAACATAATTGAATACGAATTACGTTTGCACGTACATCGGACGTACCCACTCATTCCGCAGTTAATTAACATCGTCATTAGGCCTGAGCACGTGAACGTGCGCTTCGTTCCCAGGCGTCGGCGGTCGCCGAAGACACCGTCTCCGCCGTCCCAGCCACGGCGCGTGCGATCGGCAGATTCCGAGCGGCGGGGAATGTTAAAAATCGAACCTCCGAATTGCGGATAATGACCAAAAGCCGGGAACACGCGGCGCGCGCGGAAGGCTCATGAATGAAGCGGCGCTGCACGGCGTCACGAACGCCTCCGGGCCACCGCCGCCGCCGCCGCCGCCTGCGCTCAGATTCCTGAAATTGCTCCCACGGCCCGCTGGAGATGCAACTGAAATTGGACTCCTCGCTCCAGCGGCGTTACAGGCGGGCTGGCGTGCAGCGCCACAGGAGGCCTCGGAAATGATTCCTCCACCGACAAGACAAGATGTCGCTGTCAGGGAAAAGATCTAAAACTTATTTATTAAACAAAATTGTAATCGGTTCAGAACCGTTGAAACATTAGATTCATTAGCCATTTACTTTCAATTAAGTGCTGTCTTTAGTTCTGTGGACGAGGTTCCGCAGGATTTCACTCGTTCATTCTTTTGTTTCTTAGATTGTCTTGCCTTCGAAAGCAAGTTCCAAAATATTCTGAGCCTATGCATGTTGTTCTTGTCCTCGAAATATCAAAATGCTGAATTTGGTAAAAATATTAATACTACGTTATCTTACTGAAAATATGCAATTATGTGAACATTCTCAGATGACATTAACTTGTATATTTTATTTGTGATGGGGAATGATTTTACTATCTTTAAAGCGAACTGAAACAGTTATTTGAAGGTCTAAATATTAAAGTTATAATTACGTTTTAAACATTAAAAAATGCGTAAGAGGAGATAGATATGGGCAAAATGTTATATTTTGTCGGAAGAATGATCAACCTCAAAAAACAGTAATTTCTTTTCTTCTCATTCTACCTAGAAGACAAGCATGACATCTAAATTATTTCACACTCTTTTACATAATTGCGTGATCAGTACGTATTCTGTTATGTAAGGAATGCATGACTGAAGTTTCTGTGGCAACTCAATTTTACGAAAAAGTTTGCGGTTGTATTTTTTGTCGGTTCGTTAATGATCATCGTGAGCATTCTGACATCCGTCTCCGAAGTTTACATGAAATAACAATTTTCCATTCCGTGTTCAAGGACACTATTTGTTTACGCTTAGAGTTTTCCCATGTCAATTAAGAATAACGAGTATAAGAATGCGTCTCTTCCGTTCGTGTTATCACACTCTCAAGGCAAACCACTTGGCTCCGAAGAAGAGGAATTTCTGGGCCCATCGAGTAGAGATCCTCCAACTCGGAGGAGCCTCTTCGTCGTCTAGAACTGGAATTTCAGGCGGTTCCTCGGAATCCTCCAGCACATCCGGTAGGCGAGCGAGCCAAAACAAGATGAACAGTCATTTAAATAAGGACCTGAAATAACCGTAGGTGGTCTTTCTCCAAACTCGGGAAACTAATGTTTTCGATAATGCTAGTATATCTGCCAGTCTGGAATGAATACTGATTGGCGATTCTATGAGGAATTCCCACGGATACCTGCAATCACAAACGGGCGTGGCGAGCGCCGATACACAACTGCAATCAGCAGTTAAGTGACAATCACATAACTGATAATAATGTTAATGTTCTAAGTGATGAAATCCACTACTTCACCTGTCTCAATGACTTATGCTGTTTTATAATTGTTATGAAGAAAACTAAACAAAATTTTATGAGAATTATTTCCATTTTTTCTGTGTGAAACCCTTTTGCCCAATACGTTATCGTTCATGCATCGCTCTTTCAAGAAAATGAACTTATTTTCAAAATGACCTATATCTCTTTCCATTTGGTTTCTAGGTTTTTGTATAAATCCATTCTTGAGACGTTTCTCTATCGCGCTGCAAAATGTTGTGTTCAAAAAATTGTGTTTCTGTGTTGTTAAACGGTGTCTAAAAACATTAAATTGGCCGCATATGAATACTTTTCTCTCTAGGGCTTACGGATATCCAGCCAACAGCCAGTTACCCTTTACGTCCCGATGGTGCGCTTATTGGACCATACACAACCGCACACCAACACACTTGCGGGTTCCCCTGATCTGGGGTCAGCAGCACGCGAGGCCCTCCGCGACAACACATACATAAGAGACAAGGGAGAAACAACCATGACTAAGGCGAGACTCGAGCCCGCGACCCTTCGGAACGAAGCGCTGAATCTTATAACCTCGGCCATCCAGATCGGCGTGAATAGTTTCCCTTTCTAAAAAAATGCTTCAAGGAGATAGAACATTCTAGAAAATAGCGCCTTGTCTCCGCCCCGAGAGGGCCTAAGCGAAGCGGCAGAGGGCACTGGGGGAGGAGGGCGTCTGGGCCAGATCGCATCCGGCTCTCACCTTACGCGGCGGCCGCGCACGTGCACCTGCTTCCGGCGGAGGCACACGAGGGGGCGGCGGCGGAGGCTTTGGCTTCGGCCCGCCCTCCGACCCGGTCTCGCCGCCGCCGCCTTTCCGCCCCGGCTAAGTCTCGCCTTCGCTCGCGCCCCGCCCCCCCTGTGCCTCCGCCCCCGCTCTCGCCCGCGAGCCTGCTCGCGTCCCCGCCCGCGCCCCAGCCCGCGCCTCCGCCCGCGCCCCCGCCCGCACCCCCGCCCGCGCCTCCGCCCTCGCTCCCGCCCGCGCCCCCGCCCCCTCTACGCCAAGCTGTGCCTCCTCACGGCCCTCCACTCCGCCCTGCTCTGCCCCGTCTCTCCCTCTGCAGTCGTCCCCGGCCCCGGCTCGCCTCCACCCACGCGCCGCCCGCACGCCTATTGGCGCACACACTACGGCTCGCCCTCCGTTTTAGCGTTCGGCCGAAGAAAAGTTTGAGCGCAAATGCCGACTGCTGCGACGGAACAGTCTCCACTCGACTGTCCCAGATTCAAATCATAATTTACATGTGGAACACAATAAAAATGCTCGCAGAGTGTATGTTTGATATGATCCGAGACATATCAGATCATATTAGAAGCATACTTCTAAAATAACTTCAGTTTCCGATGGCATTAGTGAAGTTAGGTTCACTTTTGGCAGAAACTGTCAACAACATCCCCATATGTCACACAGGATTTACTGTTTTTTTACGAAAAGAAATAAGATCTAACACTTTTTTTTGTTTCTTTATTTTTTAAAGTACCTACTGATGTTCATGTCGCGGTACATTGAATAGGTCATCCACAGTTTCTAACTCACAAACTTACGAAGCAAATTGACTATGACCATGTTGAATAGCTAAGTACAGCCGAATAATTCAATTTATTACGTTTCTCAAACATCGACCGCGTTCGCCAGAACGAAAGTACAGTACAATAGCGCTTGCGCTCTGTAGAATTATTTGGTAAACGGCCGTGTGCCCTCAAACGCGAATTCGGACGTCGAATCCACTCAGACGCATGACGTCAGGATATCCTTGCTCCGTGCTCTAACCATATCCTTGGCCACCCTCCACCCTGCCCATTCCTCGTCTCCACCCTGACTCTGTCTCCGTCTCTGGCCTCGGCGACCGTCTTCGCCGAAGCGCTTGCACGCACTCTGTGGCCAAACCGGGAGCCACCCACGCCACAGCCGCCGAAGCCACCGTCGTCGCCGACTTACGTCACCTCCCTCCGCCCCCGCACGGCGCACGGCGCACGCGCAGGCGTTCGCCTTGGGGGAACAATGCACGCCCCGCCGGGGAGGCTGCGTGCGCGCGGACGGACGCCTCACCGGGAATACCGCTGCCCGGCCGACCTCTTGCGTGGGCGGTGGGCGGGGCGCATTCACTGGCATGACACGCGCATAATGCGCGCCTGCGCATCTGGGATGCTCCCTACTTACCCCTCTTTTGTTATCGTTATTACCCCGATAACACTCGGGCATGAATTACGTTAGTATCTATTGCTCCCTACGCACTGTATGGATAAATATACCTTACGCGCAAGGAGCTGATGCCGGGAGTAATTGCCGACTGTAGATATTGGAAATGTGATATAAGACAACAGGTATTGAAATCTATAGATTTTGATAATTGAAAAGGATCTGTCATGTATTTCCATTGGTGGACCACCTACATTAGCTTCTCAAATTTGTAAGCAACATACAAACAACCGTCCATATCACAACAATTAAGTGATGAAAAAATAGTTGACTCCTTTTCAAGACTGAGTAGAAAACGCAAACACAGTAGAGCATAGTCCCAACAGAACTCCCTAAATTTTAAATTTATTTGACGGTCTTGAACGTTTTTATAATAAAACAAAAATGAATACCTTCCTGTGTAACCACAGCTCTCACACGCTTTCTTATCAGACCGTAGAATAGAGAGGAAATTACTATCCTTAACCAGCCATCGTAAATATAATGTACAGTTATTTTATAAGCTTCCTTACCAAGCCGCAGACTTCTGAAGAATATTCACGCACAAACTGAAGAAGAAGAAAAAAGAAATCACACGATAACCCGATTTTCTCAGCGAGACAAAAGCCGCGGCGCAGCTCCTGCGGAGGGAAAATGTGGCCGCGCGAGGTTCTTGCGCGCCGGAGCACCTGCCGGCCTCACACCGCCCGCCGCCGCCCGCCGTCATTACTCCTTCCGAGAAGCGCTACTTTTATATGAATACTCGTTTCCTCGCGGCCGAGGATTCTCACAGTTCTCGCTGACATTGAACGCGGGGCGGCGCTTCTCGCCGGTCGCCGTCTGTTACCCAAGCGCGTGCCTAATTGTCCTGATAGTGCGCCCCGGCCGCGTCTTGCGTAACTTCATGGGCAGGGCATGACGTGGGCGCGGGGAGTTGGATAGTGCTCTACACTCTCAGAAATTTCTGCATTACTTTTAATGTAAAGTACATCAAAGTAGTTATCACGTACGTAAATTAATTTTTTTGTCCACGTACAGTAACTTTAATGTACGTGAACATAAAATTTAACGTATGTATACATTAAATTGAATGTAAACAAGTCAACAATCGTACATTAAATTTACATTGATTTTAATTTACGCGTTAAATTTAATGTACAAGTAAATTAATCTCCCTTTAATGCACAAGGTACATTAAGATGTATTTACAGTCGTACATTAAATCTACATTCAATTTAAAATAATTTCTGACAGTGTAGAGCAGGGACCACCAGGACGGATCGACTTGGGTGGTTCAGGGTGATGGACTGATGTCGCTGATGTGCGTCTGACCCGGAGGTTCTAGGTTTAGAGTCCAGGGTGGAAGGATAATTGTCGCTAGTTATAACTATATCTATAGATATCTGTGTCTAATTCGTCGTCCTCCACTGTCTGAATGAGAACTCTAGCGGCTGACTGCTCTGATCGATAGTTTTCGGTGGTTTCTCCGGTGAACACCAGATGATGCCGGAGTACAACCGTAAGGATCTTTCCTTCTTCTTTCTGGCTTACACACACACACACACACACACACACACACACACACACACACACACACACAGATTCATGCACTACACATGTCGGGAGACCTGTCGGGAGCTTAGAGCTTGTCCCGGCTGCGGCGGTGCTCCGTTGGAGGGAGGTACGTAGAAGTGGAAAACATCGCTAGCCGACGTGCAGGTCGGCGCCAGATCTCACGAATCAGCGGGGGGAGATCACCGCCACAGTCCAAGGGAAAACATGCACTACAATTATGGGACTAATTACCTTAGTGGACGCACCGGGAACACGAAATAATCAGTCACCAAGAATGATGCATTGGAACTACCCTATTTGAAGGTGGGATTTGAACCGCGATCTAAATTTCTTGGCCATCTAGATGGGACACTTATGGAAATCACGTGTTGTAATAAGAACTAAATATTCACTCGATCTTCAGACGGTAGAGACGGTAAAGTGGCAAAATATTTTGTCGTTTCTTTCGTTGGCCCGGTGCAGATACAGAATGCAAGAAGTTGTTAATGGAGAGAAAATTTCTAGCAGGCAAAACTTACAAAGAGGGGAAACTCAACCTGAGTAGAATTTTTAGTAGCCACAGTGTTTTTTTGTTACGTAATCTATGTACACTTTCCATAAAAACACAGAATGAAGATGAACTGAGCATTATATAAGTGTTACTCAAACATTTTACCTAATCTTAACATTTATATTCAAATCAAAGACCACTCTCGCAATCAAAACATTCGAGCTGAGTTCCATAAGCTCAGGAGAACGGTCCCGTCTCCAACTACAAAGACTAATCCCGCTTTCTTGAAAACATTTACAGAATCGTCTCGAAATTCGTTTGAAAAAAACGTCTCACTCAAGTAGATTCTCTCGCATGCGCGAAGGCAAAGAAAGATACTCTGTGGGAAAACCAAAGCACTTTCCGCTGTTTGAAGACCACGCAGCGACCACAATGGGCTGTTCTTCTACCAGGGAGACGTCTCGGCGCACTGAAAAGAGCGTCAATACGAGGGCGTCCGACTGTCGCTGTGTAGCCACCGTGTGACAGGGATCTTTTCGAAGGAAGTGTTCCAAGGCTGCGTAAAAAACGCAAGACGGAGGTGGTGTGGGGCACAGAGGAGTAATGTGAAGTAATGTGGAGTGGTGTGGGACCATATGTAGTGGTGTGGGACCATATGTAGTGGTGTGGGACCATATGTAGTGGTGTGGGACCTTATGTAGTGGTGTGGGACCTATGTAGTGGTGTGGGACCGTATGTAGTGGTGTGTGGCGACATGGGAAGCCTTTAGGCCGTGTAGAGCGGTGATGGCGTGGGGCAGCGGGGGTGGAGTCGACGTGGGGCGGCAAGAGATGGTACATCGACCAAGGCAAGGCGGTGGGTAGTCTGCTTGGGAATGGACTTCTTCCATCGTTTACTCTTACCGTGGCGGTCTAAGGAGGTCTTTTAACTACCGTAACAGGATACACAGGTCTCAGCAAGATTTTATCTGATTAAGGAGGAATTAGAAGACTCAAAAGAACCAGGAAGGAATAAAGTCATGGGGACGTACTTCAGTAGAATCTATTTGCATTGTCTAAGAACAAGAAACGCATTACATTCAGAAAGTAGGCATAGGGAAGGAATATGGAACCCTGCAAAATCAAGTAAACGTTCTAAGAACGTATTAAAAATACAAGTAGCATTTAAAATCCAAAGTTCAAAATGATATGTTTCTTCCAGACAATTTTTAGAATTCCTATTATATTTAAAATATACGTTTTAATTCTCAAGAATTTAATGTATGTTGTACAAAAAAAATTGTTTTCAACCAAATGGATAATTCCAAAAATGAATCAAATGAGAAAACCATCGCATATAGCGTGAAATGGATCAGTTTACGAGAGTAAAAGGCAGTGAGAGTGGTGTACGTGGTTCGAATAAGTGGACCGCTGCCGACATGTTAGAGAGTGGTTGTTCGTGCGGTCGAACGAGAGTGTAAGAGTTGATTTCATCGCTGCATGTACAAATTACGAGCTGATGGTCCAACAAGTTAAACATAGGAAACGTGAGGGAAACAGTGCATGACGGTGATAAGAGAAGACATTATAAAGCAATAAAATGGATTCCATTTGATATATTGAAGATGCTATAAAACGAGCAACTTCTGAAAAACAAAGCTCAACGTGAAAAAAAATTTGGTTTGTCCACGAGATTTGTTTTTTGTACTGTTTCCCCGTTTATTAATAGAAGATAAATGTTAGTAATATTGAAATTATAAAATTCACCCTAATTGACTATTAAACATTCATAATTCCATGATATGATTTACACTCACGTGAAGTTTGAGAAGAAATTTCTATAACTTTGTAACACACTCGTAACTTCGTTATGTTTTACAAAGTAATAGATTTATACTACAACTTTCGGTGTTCTGATGAATCGCATACGGTTCTTCTCTCATTTCCTATCGTGTTCACTAATTTTATCTCTTTGACATCTACACCTTTCGTTGCAAATCCCACAAAAGAATGTGTCATTAGTTTCAACGAGTTGTTTGTATGCAGAGAAGCGAGATCTAGCCCGGGAGAGAGTTGCCCCAGCAGATCCACCTAACAAGCGGACGAGATTAACCGAGATCTGTGTGGCCTGCGGAATCCTAATCGCGGCTAACGAAGCCCGTGTGAGTACGCGCGCGTGTGCGAACCGGGAGCGGGAGCGAGAGTGGGGATGGAAGCGCGGGTGGAGGCGGGAACCGCGGAGGGGACGGAGGTGAAGGTGGAGGCGGGATGTAGGTGGAGAAGGAGGTTTAGGAGAGACGGGCAGAGGGCGAGGAGAGACGGGCAGAGGTTGAGGAGAGACGGGCAGAGGGTGAGGAGAGTCGGGCAGATGTTGAGGAGAGACGGGCAGAGGTTGAGGAGAGACGGGCAGAGGGTGAGGAGAGAGGGGCAGAGGTTGAGGAGAGACGGGCAGAGGGTGAGGAGAGACGGGCAGAGGGTGAGGAGAGACGGGCAGAGGGCGAGGAGAGACGGGCAGAGGGCGAGGAGAGACGGGCAGAGGGCGAGGAGAGACGGGCAGAGGGCGAGGAGAGACGGGCAGAGGGTGAGGAGAGTCGGGCAGAGGGGGAGACGTGAGGAGAGACGGGCAGAGGTTGAGGAGAGACGGGCAGAGGGTGAGGAGAGACGGGTAGAGGTTGAGTAGTGACGAGCGGAGGGAGATGGAACGGAGGTTGGGCAGAGGTTGAGGGATGACAGGGGAGGAGGTTAATAAAGGACAAGGGGTGGTAATTGAGGGAGAGACGTGATGGACTGAAGGGGAGACCGACAGCGGAAAATAAGCGAAGACGCAAGGTTGCAGCGGAGGGAGGGGGCGTGTTGAGGACAAGGACAAGCCAGGGAGGTGCGTGGGCGGCGGGGGAGGGGCGGGAGCGGCAGCGGGGAAATGAGAAGCACCGCTTCGGTTCTTGCCGCGTGAGCCGCCTTTGGCGTGTAATGACGGTTCGACGCTCCCACGTCACAGCGTCTAATTGTGGCGGGCGGCTCGCCCTCTTGGCCCCAACGTCCTCGCCCCTCCACCCGACGCTTTCCCCATCCCGCTTTCCGACGCCTCCGACGCTCAGGTCGCATTGTTGATCCACTCGCCGCCTATGGCTGCAACGAAACCTCTCCGCAGTGTCCCAGATACATCCTCTTTCCTCGCATCATGCAGTGAAGCGAAAAAATAGTAGTATTGATGTGTCATAGAATTTCACACGTTGTTACTAACATTTTCAGTTAAAAAGGATTTATCAAAACATCTGCGTTAGGGGCAAAAATAGAAAATTGAAGCAAATGCGATGTAAGGGACCATGTGGTGAAAAATAATTGTCACTAATATTACATCAACATTACACACTCAGTTGAGTTTCACGAAAGCAATTCAACAGCAGGATAATCTTAAAACATTTTAGTTATTTTTGAAAGTTCATTTTTTGAAATATTTGAATTCTTTTAAATTAAAGTAACAAAAATTACATGTTTTATTTTGGCCAAATATATGGCAGAAACAGTTCAATGGACTTCAATGAGGCGTGACGATTAAAGTCGACACTCATAAGAGGCTTCAAAACCTTCCAGGCTGTGAGCCACCATAGAACATTTTAAATTATTTTGAAAGTTCATTTCTTGAAATAAATGAATCCGTTTATAGTCGATTACAAAATTACAGTTTTTTAAAATCTTTTTTCCCTAACATCTCATCACATTGTCCTTTCCTTTATGACATACATCTGAAACATTCCATTAGACTTGAATGAGGAGTGACGATTACGGTAGACTTCGATGAACCGGCAGCTTCAAAACCTGGCAAAGCTGCGAGCCTCTCTTGGACCTTGTGGAACACCTCCTGTAACCCCCTTATCGTGAGGCGCCCACTGGCGTCGCGTCGCGTCGCGTCGTGTCACGTCGCGGCCTCCGAGGCGTGCGTGAGCGGCCGAGGTGCGCGACCGCCGCCACCAGGGAACACGAAAGCCCGCCTTTGTGTGGGGGCGCTCGCCATTCTCACGAGGATCCGCGAGGAATGTCGCCTCGCGACTCTACTCGCAGCTCGGCGAGCGGTACGTACGCGCCCCGCCGCTCGCCGCTGGAATTCGCTCCCACCGGCTCCCACGGCAGGCGACGTTTCGGGAAGAACTCAGGCGCTGGTCGGCGACCTGCATGCCCGAGTTGGCGCTACCCTGGCTAGGGATATGGAATTACTCTCAAAAGCTCGTTTAATAAAGCTGTGATAAGCTGCAATATACCACAATAAATTACCGGTTTTTAAATAAAAGGAATCAAATAAAACCGACTAAGAGTTCATTCATTTCAACTATTCTCTTTAACTGCAGTTTGAAAATGAGACATCTCCATCAGATAAATTATTGGCTGATCTGTGTGTTTTAATGTCTGGAAATATAAGGTTGACTTTTTATTTTATTTTTTTTTCCACGTTGTGACGCACTATCGAATTTAAACCAGTACGTATAAATACTGGTTCATTTTATGCAATATATGCCGCAAACCGGTTTTGGGCTTTCAACACGCAGGGATATCGATATATGGGTATTCTGTAGAATTTGCCTACCCTGACTCTCATGTGTCATTGCATTTTCTGTTCCCTTCGTTCGTAATGACCAATTCGTGCCGCCTGTTAGGAATGACAGGTCATTACATCCATAGCCAAGTTAACCAAGCATTAAACTGATTACCTTTGATTCGAGATAATTTTATCTATTGTGATGTATACCTACGCTTTCCTTCACCTGTGCGTGCATTTAACTTTTTTGTGTTACAAGGTTCTTTGGTCCTACAAGAGCATTCATTATCCCCGAAATCAACTAGATGGTGTATTACGTCTTTTTCAGAAATACACTACTAAAAAACCACTATCACAAAACATCTCTCTTTGCAATGCTAGTTGTCATTAAAATAACTGTTTTTTCCTTGGAGATGCAATGATTAAATCACAAACTAAAAATAAATTAAATGCGGAATGAAATCAACGAAACAGATTCGTTTGTAACTCGTGTCGAGCCTCAAGAACGCTTAACCAGCAATCTGCAGTATTTTGCTGCTTAAGCCTCTCTCGTGCAATGCAAATCCTTGTTTCTTTTCAACCTGTCGTTCAACACCACCTCTTTGTTCCCTGTTCTGTTCCCGAGTGTCCAACAATTGTTAGCTCAGCAAACGTTAACTTCTACGACACAAGTAAGTGTATGTTAGAACAAAAGGGTCACACTGAGTACGACTGAAGTATTCTTATTCAATCCCATTTTTCAAATAATTGTGGAGTTCAGATTAATAATATTCGTTGTTTTTAACTTCAAACTTTTCCTTCTTATGCAATTCTCTCCGGTTTAAATAGAGACTTCAAACGTACAATCACCTGGGACGCAGTTACCTAATCGAAAGCTTCATTACCAAAAATGAAGACGTAAGGAAGCTCCAGATTGGATAATCGCGTCCAGCTGATCAAAAGATAGGAGCCACTGAATTTAAATCGAAGTATAGTAAACCTTTATGTAATTATCGTAATGCAAGTTTTGTGTAGTGTAAGTTGTTTCATGAATGCGGAATTTTTCGAAGATCACCTTTAATTCTTGCAAAGTTGCATTGAAGATTTGCATCATCCTTCACCGACATCATCCTGTGATCGCATCGATCCGCGAGCACCGTGGCATTGTGCGACCGTGGCCTCCTGTATATCGATATTTTCCGGGGTAATTCCGCGCCGTTTGGGGCCGTGGAGCATGCCACGGGTGCTGCGGTAGAGGGCCGTGGCGGGGCGTGGGTGGTGGAGGGGGGAGGCAGGGGGCGCCGCGCGTCTCGGCGGCTGCGGCTCCGGCGGCGCGCGAAAGACTTGCGCAAGGCGCGAGACCAGAAAGCGGAAGCGCGCTCCTTGAACACGCGAAACCCGTGCGAGGAAAACAAGACTTCCGCAGCCGCCGTAATGAAGGGTGCGAGGATGCGGGCGTCGCTGGGTGCAGGGGCCCGGGAACGCCCACCCACCCGGTAGTTCGCCCGGCGTCGGCCAGCCACCCGGGTTGCCGAGGCACCAGTCAGCCGAACCGTGAAACCGACAGTTCAACTGTGTCTCCAGTTGGGTTTCCAGATAGCTCATTCCTCTGTTCGAGTGCCTGCTCGGAAATTCACTGTTTTGTTTGTTTCCTTTTGCGATTTGTCATCGGCTGTTTCTTTAATTTCAACCGTGTTTTTGGTAGTCGATAACCTTTGCCTACCCTGCGCTCTACTTATTAAATATACTATTTTCATTATCCCCTGTTAATTTCTGATATACCATCTGTTTTTAAACCACTACGCTATTACACATGTGGTGAGAGAACGAGGCGCGGGGCGAGTCATGGGTTGGGCAAGGGCAGGGTGGAGCGAAAGAAGTCGAGTGGAACAGGGTGAGAGAGTCAGAGCAGAGCATGAAGCGGGCTGAAGAGGCGTAGTGAGACGAAGCAAAGCTGGTCACTACCGAGCGGGGTAGAATGAAGCCGGACGATGAGGAGGCGGGACGGAGCAATGGAGTGCAGGACGGGGCCCACCGGAGCGGAGTGGGCAGAAGGCGGAGCAGGTTGGCGCGAAGTGGGACAGTGAGGGCTGAACAAGGCTGGTTAGGGCTGCGCTGGGCGGGACAGGGCGGGGCTTGGCGAGCTAGGCAAGGTGGGGCAGAGTGGCGGGAGGGAGTGGCAAGGTGAAGAATAAGGTGGAATGAAGTGGGTGCGGGGCGGGGCGGGAAGATGCGGAGCGACGTGGAGTGTGGAGTGTGGGGTGCGCTGGGCGGGGTGGACGGTGTGGGGAGGGAGAGGTGAGATGAGGGATGAGGTGGAACGAGGTAGGTACGGAACATAGAGATGATGCGGAGCGAGGTGGAGTGTGAGGTGGGCTGGGCGGGATGGACTGGGCGGGGTGGACTGGGCGGGGTGGACTGGGCGGGGTGGGCTGGGCGGGGTGGACTGGGCGCGGTGGAACGAAGTGGGTGCGGGGCGAGGCGAAGAGATGTGGAGTGAGGTGGAGCGTGGGAGGGGCGGAGCGGGGCAGGGAGTTGTGGAGCGAGGTGGAGCGTGGGCAAGGTGGGTGAAGGGCGGGGAGCTACGAAGCGAGGTGGAGCGTGGGCGGGGCGGGGCGGGGCGTCCCTTGGCACGCGAGGCGCCGCTGCGCGAGCGCATCCTCCCCCGCGCGGGCGGCGGCGGTGGCGGCGGCGCGGCCTTCAGCAGGGCGTTGCTCCGGAGCTCGAACGCCGGACGCCGGCCACGAGAGCACGGAGGCAGCGCCGCCGCCGAGATTCACACGCCGCTCGGAAGGGAATGCGCTCGGCCCCGCGACCCCACGCAGCCCCCGACGCCACAAGCTCTGAGCATTCCATGCAGTACATCCCGCAGTTATAATTCAAAAAAGCGAATTTCTCATGAGATCTATAAACATTTATCTCGATTGTCTATTTCGTTGTGAAAGAGTAGAAATGGTGCTTTAGTGGAAATATGTTGTAAGCTAACTTCAATCAATGGAAAGTCTATTACCAAAATGAACAGCATCTGTTAGGATATTTTTCACAAAATTATTATAATATATAATTAATTATTAGCATATAATTAATATATTAACGTATAATTAATATATTAATATATAATTAATATATTAATATATAATTAATATATTAATACATAATTAATATTGTTGCATTATCAGTAGTCTATAGCAGAAAATTATAATTTCACATTTACGTAAAATGGGCAGAAGTCAAAATGATTTGTACAGAAGATGTATTCACTATTTGGCTTACAAGCTCCTACAACCCAGACCTTTAAACGCCTCCAGTCCGACACGAATTCTCTAGAGCGCACGTGAACTGCGTCCCCGAGCGAGTGCATCGCCTGCGTCGATCCACACTCGCAGCGTGGACGCGCGGAGAGGCAGCGATTGTCGAGCGATCGTGCTGTGCGGCGGCGGCGGCGGCGGCGGCGGCGGGGGCGGGGCGCGGCGCGGGCGCTGTTGTTCCTGCCGAGTCAACATCCCCCGCGGAGCGCCCGAGGAATGCGCACGCAGTTCTCACCGCTGGATGTTTTGCTCCCGCTGCCCCCACTGCCCCCGCCCCTCCCCGCCCCGCCCCTCCCGCCGCGGCCACGGTGGGAACGATCGCCCGCCTTCGATCTCGCGGCGCCCTGTTTACGCAGTGCTCGCCGCCACTGTGGCTCTCCCGGCGAGGATGATTGTTGGCAGCGTAAACAGTCCCATTGTTCTATTAAGCGTCCAGCGCACTTTATGGTAAACGTCGGTTTAGTGCGCTCAGGCAGCCTAGGTGACTGCCAACAAATCCCATAAAATGGGTGATGGTGATATTAATTTAGTGCGTGATCGTTCCAGAATGTATATTAATGACGAAGGTTTCTAAAATAGGACTGGAATGTTTTTTTTATCGTAGGGCCAACCTACAGATCATTACTCGTAGTCCTTTTGGGATTTTATTAGTCACTGCCAATGAATACCCAAAAGATACCGTTATTATAATTAATTTATGGAATTATTATTTGATCTTGCTGCGCCCTGTTTACGCAGTACCCGCCGCCACTGTAGCTCTCCCGGCGAGGATGATTGTCGGCTGCGTAAACAGTCCCATTGTTCTATTAAGCGTTCAGCGGACTTTGTGGTAAACATCTGTTTAGTGCGCACAGGCGGCCTGGGTGACTGCCAGGAAATCCCATAAAATGGGTGATGGTGCTACTAACGTGGTGCGTGATCCTCCTTTAATGTTTCAGGCTTCTCCACTAATAAAATAGTACTGCAATATGCATTTCTATAATGGGGCTCACCATTACTCGAAACTCTTTCAGACCATTATTAATCATTGTTATTGAAGACAAAATATACTTTTCCTATACTTATTTTATGTAAATATTATTATCGTTGTTTTAGACAAGGGATATTCCGATCTTGGAAATACTATCTTTCCTCGGGATGTTTGTTGCACCGCGTGTTAATACGTAGCAAAGACAAGTTGTAACTAAATCTGCAGCATGTACTCTCGTGACATTGAACAGTGTTTCGTTCTGTTCGTCTATTTGTTTGTCACTTCAGTAACGTGTTTGCCTTCGATGCAGCTCGACCTCCTCAGCGGAGTGCAAGCTTTCGCCTCGGCAGCTATTGTGCTTATACCACACTCGCAACTGAGCGGCCAGTGCCCTACAGCGAGGAGGAGGAGGGGGTGGGGTGGGGGTGGAGTGGGCAGTTGCATCCACGACGCCGCCGCGCCATTGTGCGGTAAGCGACGTCCGCCGCGGAACAATGCTAGCGGACAATCGATCCTCCTCCCCCCCCCCCCCGACGAAACGCCAGGTCGGCAGGCCGTCGCAGGAGGCTTTTTCGACGGGTTGGTCAATAAATGAACCTTTCCCGCTGTAAAACGGAGTTTCTTCATCGCCCAGCGGGGGGTTATTAATGAATAGTTCGTTCGATAATCAACTAGTTCGATGAAAGTGACGAAATAAATAATCTTCTCAACAAAGAAAACGGATGTTTGTGAACATCCTGAACAGGCACTTTCGGAAATTACCTGGTTGTTCTTCATTATCGACACATTCCCTCTGCAAGATGTAAGAGAAAATATTTGGGGCTAAAGTTTACGTTAACAAGATTTTATCCCTATCCTCGTATATTCTAAAGAATTACTCCAGAGGTTTAACTGTTCTTTAGACGATGCTTTGCATTTAAGACTTTTATTAATCTTCAACACTACAGTGTGGTGCAGACGTTTCCTACTTCAGCTCGTCCTACAACGTACACCAAAGGCTACGGGTTTGGGTCTCAAGTCATGATTTCATCTTGGGTTTGTGGCGTGTTGGGCAATATCGAATCGTAATGAATCTCATCCGAACTCTATCCACATCATTCACCTCACATGATCACCTTGCCATCTTTCATATCAGAGACGAATGCAAAAACACACTACCATATGGAGCAGCTGTCAAGAAAAAGGGAGATCCAACAGATGCGAGCCATGTTCCTCACCTACCCTCAGAAATCAACGCGGAGCTCATCCCGTGTAAAATAAACGAGCCAAGAAGCTGGACCCCAGCGCCTGTTGGTACCGCAAACGACCACCCCGCGCCAGCGCCGTGTCGTTGCTGGCGGGGCGGAAGAGGCGCCGTGGTCTGTTTCGCGGCGGGCGAGAACAAGGCGTTCGTTTGCATTTCGTGGCCTCCCGGACTCCGGCGCGCGCCTTGCGAAACGGCGCTGCAGCGGAGACGCGCGTTAGACGGCGCGGGCCACCGGGCGCGCAATCGCTCTCAACTGCGGAAGTAGTCACACTCACTGCACGTCGTCAATCGGTGTTGCTTCTAACGTGGAAGGGAATACAATCACTTTTAGGAAATCAAAAAATTAAAAGCTTATTAAATCTCAGGAGCTTTATTCCTCCGTGAGACCGGGAGCGATAGCTCAGTGCATCAACTGATGTCACTGCAGCGCCTCTGACCGGGAGGTCCTAGGTTCGAGTCCTGACGGCGGCAGGATTTCCGACACTAGCTTTTCAGTTAGGTCGAATTCAATCGCTGTCAGGAGGAGAATTCTAGCGGCCGGCTGCTCTCATCGGTAGTTTTCCATGGTTTCTCCGACCAACTCCAGGCGAATGCCGCAGCAGTACCCTACCAAACGGGTCACGGTCCCCGCGCGATCTGTCCTGCCTCTTCCTTGTCCTATCCTCTCCCCTTACACATACACTTACACTAACATGCCCTACACTACCACATCCCGGGAGACCGGTCGGGAGCTTAGAGATTGTCACGGCTGGGGCGGTGCCCCGCTGGTGGGAGAGTTCTGGTTAGGGGGAAACCCTATTAGCTGACGGTAGGTCGACGCCGGATCTCGCCATCCAGCGGGGGAAGATCACCGCCATCTCCCGAGAAAAACATGCACTACACTCACGAGACTAATGACCAAAGCAGTTGACGCGCCCGAAAACACGAAAAAAATCAATCAATCAATCAATCCTCCGTGAGATACAGTACGAGGTTTTGCAATCTCCTCAGCCTCGATCACTTGGTTTACGCTTTCTCTGTAGGTTTAGCGCGAATCAATATTCAAATTTGTGGGCACTTCGAATATTGATCAATGCTACGTGAAAGTGAAGTCATCCCGTTTCCGTTCGACTTTACAAGAGTCATCATTTCGAAGAAATTGGCTGTTGTGGAGACTCGTCAGTAAAAGCTTGTCGAACCTGATTTTCTGATACGAGTTATAAAACAGATATGCAAAAGTTTTTCATCAGTTTTTGTACCATGTGGAAAACAAGTATCAAACGTATTGGAGAGAAAACAGATGTGCTAACGGATGTGTGTCACAAGACGCCAAGCAAAAAAAGTGTTTTGTTTGTGATGTCACAATTACACTGCTAGAAAAAGACATTATGCCAGCCTTGAATAATGACAAGATATTAAGTTTCCTTGCCAGTCTGAATACTTAAAAAAACATTTAAACTATCAGTATTTATTCTTTTTTATTCTTCGCTCGACACACAGTGGTTTATCATTTTCACAAGAGTCGTCGGAATTGTCATCAGTACAGTTGTGAGGTTCCGAAAGAACCATGTGCATAGGCTTGTAGCTTCCCTTGTCCAAAGCAAGCTTGTTCCTACCCTCTTCATGCGATATCCAAACCCCGCGGCAGACGGCTCAGCAGTATTCCAGGCAATTGTTTACTGGCGCAGCGGTCGCCGAAGTAGCTGGAGAGGGAGGGGTGGGCGGCGGGGAAGAGTTCTGTATTTAGCCGCGTGGTGGGCGGTTGCCTTGTGATCTCTTTGAAGCGGCGGCCCATTTATGTGGCCGAAGCGCGTCGCACCGGGGGGCGAGAGAGCGGAGGGGTGGGAGCGGAGAGGGGCGGGCTGGGGGAGGGGGCGGCTGTGGAGGGGGCGGCTGGGGGAGGCGGCTGGGGGAGGGGGGCGGCTGGGAGAGGGGGCGGGGCTGGGAGAGGGGCAAGGCTGGGGGGAGGGGGCGAGGCTGGGGAAGGGGGCGGGGCTGGCGGAAGGGGGGCGGGGCGGAGGATGAGCTGTGCCGGCGTGTGTGGTCGACAGTGGGCTGCACTAGTCGATTAAACCGACAACGGAGGAGGTGTCCGAAACTATGCAGAGAAGCCATATGCGCTTTCTGAAATATATACGTGCTGATGATCTTGAGCTTGTTTCTAAATGCGGTTCCTGTGATTTAACTTTCACTTTTTATTACCCTCTCTTCATCGCTGGAAGCTGTTTTTAGAAGTTTTTTTGCCAGCATTCTTCAGACTGGTCTACTTTTGTATCTAAACGCGCTGTTGTGTGGTACTCTTTAATCTTCACATGACAGGCAACTGAAGAAGCTCTATGGATAAGAAGCAGTTGTATTTTCGTTGAAGCTACAGCGATGTTGCAAGCTGTACAGGGAGCTTAAAATCTTAATTTATTTGTAGATTTTGACAAACACAAAAGAAAGATATTTCCAGCATACTTCGCAATTGTGGTTCATTGTTCCTGATTATTATTATTATTATTATTATTATTATTATTATTATTATTATTATTATTATTATTACTAAAATTTCCCTATATTGAGTGGCAGCCCTCTGACAATAAGGCCTGCTCTCCGCCTGGCCAATCTTCTCAATTCACTCGCGAGGATTATAAAGCCCTTCGTTATTCTCAATCTCATCACCTATTATTCGTCTCTATTCACCCATCGCAGTCACGAGTTTCGATTCACAGTACTATCAGAAGTGCCGAACTATGTGTATCTCTCACGCCGATCACATCAGATAGTTGGCCAAAATAAGCCGGAGCACAAAGAAGCATAGGGGCAGCATATCTCCGTGTTCACCGACCTCTCCGCGCCGGCGCCCGCCCCTTCCGAAAGGCCGTGCGCCCGAGGGGTGGAGGCTTGGAATGTGGGCGGGCGTCCGGCCGGTCGGGTGGGTCGAGGCGTGAGGTGGACGGGGAAGCGGGGCGGGATGAGGATGGGTGGAGGGGAGCGGGGTTGGGCGGGCGAGTTGAACGGAGCGGGGGCGATGTGCGCACGAAGCGGGCGCGGGACAGACCTGTGGTGAGAATGGGCTGGGAGTGTTGTGGCGCAGGGCGGGGGTGGCGCGGGAGGACCGGGGCGTACGTATAGGTAGGACGGGCGGGTAGGCGGGGTGGGATGAGGATGGGTGAGTAGGGCGGGGAAGAGCGGGAGGCGCGGGAATGGGCAGTCGGGGCGGGGATGGGCGAGTGGGGACGGAGCGGAGTGAAGCGAGGGCAATGTGGGCGTGGAGTGGGCGTGAGGCGGGGTGAATGTGCAGGCAGAACGGGCGGGCAGGTGGGGCGGGGATATGCGTGTGAAACGGAGCGGAGGCGTGAGGCGGGGAGGAGGCGGAGTGGCGCGGGAGGGGCAGGGCGAGGCGGGCGGGTGGCGGGGAGGGATGAAGATGGGTGAGAAGGACGGGGAAGAGCGAGAGGCGCGAGAATGGGCAGTCGGGGCGGGGATGGGCGAGTGGGAGCGGAGTGGAGTGAAGCGAGGGCAATGTGGGCGCGTAGTGGGCGTGGCGCGGGGTGAATGTTTAGGCAGAACGGGTGGGCAGGTGGGGCGGGGATATGCGTGTGAAACGGAGCGGAGGCGTGAGGCGGGGAGGAGGCGGAGTGGCGCGGGAGGGGCAGGGCGAATGTGTCGGCAGATGGGCGGGTAGGCGGGGAATGGACTGGGAAGAGCGGGAGACGCGGGATTGGGCAGTCGGGGCGGGGGTAGTCGAGAGGGAGCGGAGAGGAGTGAAGCGAGGGCAATGTAGGCGTCGAGTGGGCGTGGCGCGGGGTGAATGTGTAGGCGGAACGGGCGGGCAGGTAGGGGCGGGGAGCGGGGCGTGAGGCGGGGAGGGGGTGGAGTGGCGCGGGAGGGGCAGGGCGAATGTGTAGGTAGATGGGCGGAGCGGGATGAGGATATTCGGGCAGAGCGGGGGTGGGCGAGAGGGGCGGGGCGGGCTGGAGCGGGGGCCAAGCGGGCGTGGGGCGGGCGCGTGGCGGGGGGCCGCGGGGCGCGGAGGCCCGTATGCGCGGCCGACCATAAACCGCGGCCGGATGCTCGGCGGAAGGGCCGCGTTCCTGGGCGCTGTTCCTCGGATTGCCCCACGCACGGCGCTGCGGCTGTGGGAGAACGGGCACGGAAGGGCCTCAATGGCTGCCAGCCAAGGACAGCGCCGGACGCGCCAGCCGGTTGGGCGCTGGGGGCGGCCACTAAAGCCATTCATTCATGCCCGCGCGCCCAAAAAACTGAGCGAGGTGCTGATGCTCCACGCTGCTTCCACGTGTTTCCAACTCGTTAACTAGGCTGTTAAGAAGTATCTCTCTTCGAGCTGGAGATTATATTTGCTGATGAATTCATTTTATAAAATTACTTGTTTGTTTATTCCTTAAATAAAATATGAAATTTATATCATTTCCTACAACTCCAATCTGCTGCTTTATTTTTTTTTATTCAGGCGATTGGTTTCAGGCCTTAAGCCACTAACCAATCATATTTCGTAAATGACGCTATGATTGATCTAATGTCGTATGTGTTTTGCCATTGTCTTCCACGTCATCATCAATCACATGTTTCGAACCCCAACCTTCCCTTCCGCCTTACCGGAATTAGATAGACTTAAAACGTTACTTTTTTGCTACAAACATGGAATCAACAGAATTAATTTGAATAGATAGATGTTTGACCAACAAGAAAGGTCGGAAAGGGAGTAGGTAACAAGTGGAAAATTTAAGTAACAACCGAGATGCAATCGGGGACGACATTCCGCCACGTAGCCCGAGAGAAGAGCAGTGAGAAGACGGAGAGACAAACCGTCGCGATTTACGAGCCAGGGTCCGCGGACGTCCTCCCGCGACGCTTAAATTCGGTTTAAACCACGGGACCTCCCATCTGGGGCGCACAAAAAGCCTTTACGTCTGTATTTTTACCGTCGCGGGGCCGCGGCAGGTTCCTTTTACGTCGCTTCACTTGCTCCGCCCCGTCCCGCCCCGCCCCGTCCCGCCCCGCCCCGCCCCGCCCGCCCGCCCGCCCGCCCGCCCCGCCCCGCCCCGCCCCACCTCTTCCCGCCCCGCCCCGCCCTTCCTTTTTCTCTTTTTCCGCTCCGCGGCCTGTGTTCGTTTCGATTACACGCTAATTTAAGGCCTGAGAAATGTTATCTCGCTTGACTTTTTCCTTTCGCGTCTTATCGACCTTCGCGCGATGGAGGCGGGTGTGCTTTCTTCTAAAAACAACCGGCGCGCCGCACGGAGCGCGTGCTGCAGTGATCGTTAGTGCAGCGCGGGTGCCCATCCCCCCTGCGGCGCTGTCTTCGCTTTTCGGACTCTTTCTTTCGCTCTCGAACGCGATCGAAGCCGTGGGTTTTTGAAGGCGAAAAAATCCTTCGTACGAATTCCTTTGGAGGGGAAGTAAAGCCGGCTGTCCCATGTTAGTAGATTTTCTGTACGTAAGAGATCCTCAAGCCTAAATGAAACATCTGAGCTAAATTCAAATTGTCTGTCTCGTTGCCCAAGTAATACATTTTTTCTCCCCTAGTTGGGGAAAGGAGCGTAGCGAAATTTGTGTGGTCAGGCGGAAGAACAGGCCTCATGGCTTCAGTCTCGCCACGAAAAATAAGGCATTCAATTCAATTCAATTCAATTCAATTCTCCTTCAGCCCTCCAAAGGTTTTAGTGTGGTATACTGAGGTATAGAGGAGTTACTCTAAGAAGGGACCAGTTTGACAAGTGGGGAAACAAATGAATGCCATGTAGAGCTGAGATGGTGATGAAAACCATTTACTAATGAGCTAACTAAACGAACGCATTGACGAATTGAATGCATGGAGATAATTTGCAGTTATTTTATCAGCAGTAGCTGTCAAAGCGGTCCATTCTTATAAAAATCTCTCTATACTGAGCTGGTGAAGTCTTTTCTGCAACGTGGGGGAAGGACCGTAAGCAAATAGTGTATAATGAGGCCATCGCGTGGTCCAAGCATGGGTTGAGTGGCAGGATTATAAAGAAATTACTAAGAATGTACGAGTGACCCGTTGTTTACGTACGTATTCCTGGAAATCACTGAAACGACGATCCACGCAACCGGATAGTGTGGGATTCTCATCCAGACTAGTAATTTTCTGCTCACACACACACATGCACATAATGGTGTAATTGGTTTAAAAGACTTCGCCAAGGTTGGGACTCGAACCTAAGAACCCCAGACTACAAACATTTTTCGAATTCGTGACTGGTTATTCTTTGCCGGTTGTCATCGAATTTGATTGCGATCGGCTGTGGAATGTTTGAATAACGTGACGACAGCTGAACAAAGGAGTTCGCAAATACATGGCTGAGGAATTTTTGAGTGGTGCTCCAGTATTTGTTTAGAATCGTCTTGAGTGACTTGGAAGTTCATTCCGACCAAAAAAAAAAATGAAACTTACCGACGCAGACGTGCGGTATTTTATTGTATTTCGCCCGTGTGACGTTTATGACAATAACATTTTTATCGAATTTCCAGTTTGTACTACGCAATGAAAACATCGTCTGGAAGGCTAGATAGAAATCGTTAAATACGGTTCAGTTCACACACCTCAGAAAAAAATTCAGCAACGGCGAGAGACGAGTGGGTGGGCGGTGGACGGACGGATGGACGGGGGGTGGGGGACCGCGTGCACGCAATGCGTGGCCAGCCAGGCGCGTCGCCCGCGTAAACGCTCGGGTGCGTAACGCGACCTTCGCGGGCCGCGCGTCTTCTGTCTCCAAGCGGAGCCCAGGCGACGGCCCAGGCGCTACAAAGCCCCCCACTCGCCAACCGCCCCAACAGCACAAAGCAGAGCTCACGCCGGGCGAATGAAAAAGCCGGCACATGGTCGTCCGAAAAAAAATGGCGCTGCCATGTTGTAGGAGAAATACGTGATGAATAACGAGCCACAAACGAGCGTCTCCAAACGTTGGCAGTCCCGATTTTATTGTTGCGAACCGCGAGGAGAATCTGGATTCAGCGACGTGCTCGCTTTGAGACGTGCACATGTTATTCCTTAACATGTGGCCACTGGTTGTGGAGGTCGGACAAAATGGTTGTCATATTTCGTTTAAAATTGTGGAGCTGAGGGAGATGACGAGAGAATTCGTTCTGAAGGTGAACCAGTGGAATTCTAGCAGAACACCTGTGATGATGCACGGACAAAAAAACCGCAGCCGACTTGTCTGAACCGTCCTTAATCTTCTTTTATATTACGTTCAGTCTGCAAGCAATATTTTGACATTTCTGCGCCGTGTTACGTGATACATTGCGTTTTCTCATGTTACCAAGATGAATATCGCCGTATCGTTTCACCTGCGTTTTTGGCAAATGTTTGGAATAATCTCTCATCAAGGCGGACAAAACACGGGAGTCCGACCTTAATATTTCTAATAATTGCAGTGACACACCAATTTATTTTATTTTCCTATAATTTTTCCACGATCCTTCAATTAATTTTGTTGTAAATAGTTTGCTGTCATTAATTTTCAAGAATCGTATGAATATTGATGTTTGCCCATTACCGTTAACGCTGTCATAATATTTAAAGTTAATATCTTTAGATCTGATACTACATATTGATGTGTATAACTTCGAAAATAAAAAAATGAATACGTTACCTCAATGTAAGCAATATTTTTTTTGTCAGAAGCAGACCAATAAAATTCAGTAAAACCTG
Source organism: Teleogryllus occipitalis (assembly GCA_011170035.1). Taxonomy (NCBI): domain Eukaryota; kingdom Metazoa; phylum Arthropoda; class Insecta; order Orthoptera; family Gryllidae; genus Teleogryllus; species Teleogryllus occipitalis. The sequence goes on along the minus strand of BLKR01000796.1, from coordinate 274,000 downwards.
TCTTGAAAATGATGTAAATTTTTCTCATTTGGGATAAACATACTATGTATGTTTTGATTTAACCGTAAATAAAAGTATATTCTACATATCAGCAACTACTCGTATTCAACATAAATAACACACGCGTAAATTTTTGTTTCTACTACTCACTTATGTGTACAGTTTATATTTATGCGTATTTTTGTCATTCATTCAAGCGAAACATTGCGAACTTAGCGGAATGTAAACATTTAGCCTCGACTAAAAATAAACTTGGCTAAATTGCTAACGTGGAAGGTGGGCGCTGAGGCGCGCGGGGGCGAGGCCTCGCCATGCGCAACGCGTGGCAGGGGGAGGGGAGGGGAGGGGAGGGGAGGAATGCCAAGAGGCAGCAGGTGGCAGCGGCGTGCCTCCTAAGTGCGCACGCAGCGCCGGGTGCACATCCTTTGCCCCACTCCACCCCATCCTACCCTCAACCAATATCCTCGATTAAAGAGATGGTTTGATGCCTTGGAAGGAACATTTTGCGACGAAAAAAATAATGAGAAAAAAAAGTTACGAAGAAAGTCGTGAAAAATCGGTTCCGTGGCATAACCGATTGGGAAACGCTGCTCCATACAGAGCGAAAGCCATAATGTAAGAATGAATGTCCGAAAAAATCATGTGATCTGCCCTTTTTCTTCCAAGCAAGTATCGCACCTTAAAGGCACACACGTTTTGCACTGGATTAGAGCCGAAAACCTTAGATTTCATCCAGTGTTGTTGCTTGCACGTTACAGTTTGGTGATCGAAACATATATAACGAATTCTAGTTAGGCGATCGAAACCTATATGACTATTGATTGATTGATTAGTGATCCCGGGTGCGTCAATTGCTAAGGTCATTAGTTCCATAAGAGAAGTGCATGTTTTTATCGCGGGAGGTAAATGCCGGATCCCCCTCGAGCGTCCGAGCGCCGACGAGTCCGGCGCCGACCTACACGTCGGTTCGCTGTGGTTTTCCCTCAATCAAGCATCTCCCGCCAGCGGAAGGAGCAGGCGGCGCCTAGAATGCTACTCCAGACAGCGTCTGAATTCAGCTTAGCCATTTAGCTAGTGACGAAAATCATACCCCATCGGGACTCAAACCCAACGACTTCTCGCTCAGAGGCACTGCAGTGATATCAGTAGACGCCCTGAGCCATCTAATTCGGTCCCACATGACGAAAAACGGGAATTTTCCTTCATATGAATTAACCGCGAGCACTGCGCGGAGCCGGAGTAAAAGATTCGCGTCATCAGGAATTGTGCGAATCCAACAGGAGTGAGTAGGGACTTTATCAAGAAGCGCCTTCGTGAGAAAAAAGCCCTAAACGGCGTGGAGCGGAGCGGGGGCGTTCGCCGGGCAGATGGCGCTGCCGCAGATGGGCGCTGCGCATTCCTGCGCGCCGGTGGTGGGTGGAGAGGATTTGGCAGCGAGCGGCAGGTGGCGTTTGTAGGTCACGAGCGAACAGCGCACGGCTTCACTGCATGGAACCGGAAGCCTTCAAGTGGCGTTTTCTGAGCAGGAGGATGGTGGTTAAAGCTCGTTTAGCAGGCGTTGGAGAAATTGGCCTCTTACTGGACGGACGAATATCACATTCGGCTCACATGCAACTAGATGTCTTATTCAAGTATCTTTCGACATGGAAATGGTCGAATGGTAATGATTCATTATCCAACACCGGAAGCAGTTGGGCAATTTCAGTCTTTCTTCGTTTGTAATAGGTTATTTTGTGATGGTGTTTATATCCTAAAATGTTCATAATTTCAACGTTTCTCATAATCGATTACAAGATTTCACGCACTTAAATGTATGCCGCGGCAGACATACAAACATGTAAACAAAGAAATGCAGTACGAGCTTGGATCACGTAGTTGAATCTTTACAAACAATAATGAGAAAGATTTTTTCATATATCTCTTATACATGTAGTATTACTTTGTATAAGAGATATGTTTGTATATTACCTTATATACGTAGTATAAATAGTTTTTGAAGCATCTGTTTAGAACCACTTGCTTTGCCTTTCATTCAAGGCAATTCCTCGCTTGGAAGTTGCAGACCGCGGAATTAACCAACCGATATTTCTCGAGGCCCTCCACTGACAGATGGCTCCCAACACTGACCGGAATGTTTCGAACGGTCGCGTTTCTCTCTCGTAATTGAAATTCTTGCATCTGCTACTTGCGAGAATTTGCAGAGCCAGAGAGAGCCCCCTCCTTCCCTCCGATTTGGCAGCACGAGGAAAGCAATAAACTGGAATTACCACGATAGGTTTCATGCAACGCGCGAGTCTAGCCACTTGCATTGAGGTCGCCCTAAATACATAGATTTAGCATATCTACTAGCTTCCTGCGGGGAAAAGAAACTTTTATCGCCGGCTATTATGGCTGAAAAGAATAACTGGTATAGACCATATACGTAGCCTGATTCTTTCTATTTGGGGTAAATTGTTGAATCACTTTACATTTGCTTATCGTCGAATGTATTTCTTCCTTATTAGGTCCATTTGTACACTAATTTCTATGTGTGTTGAACATAATTAAATGTAATTATTAGATATTTAGAACTGTAAAAAGGATGTTTTGGAATACTTAAAAATGAATTCTGAATTTTTTATTGGTCAAATAACGTGTAATATTCGTTAACAATGTAACTTAAAAGATATTCTCACTGAATATCTCTAATTAAAGAGCGATAATGATTATTTTATTTAGTTTATGCTCTATTCTACTTACAAAGTTTTTGATTATTAATTACTCATTCTCAAAACTATCTCTCAGTGCATCAGAGTGGGAAAATATATATTTACAAAATCAATCTGAAATGACAGCTAATCAGCTGTGAGGATGACTGTCACAGTCCAGTTATACGGAAACAAAATCGAAATAGGGCTACATGCTCTTGAGACTCTCCTTTATTGAACAGTAAGGAATCAGTGCCTCAACTGCCTATAAGTGATATTCTCTACATGCTTTTCAGACTTGTTTTCTTTATTGAACTAGTAAGGCATCAGTGCCTCAACTGACTATAAGTGATTGAGACTCTCCTTTATTGAACTAGTAAGGAATCAGTGCCTCAACTGACTATAACTGATATTCTCTATATGCTTTTCAGACTTGTCTCCTTTATTGAACTAGTAAGGAATCAGTGCCTCAACTGACTATATGTGATATTCTTCTTTTACTGGTGCAATTCTCGGCGCTCCCAGAAAACACGCGGAAGAGCCCGGGAGCAGAGCGACGCGGCGCCCGCGTGTGTGACATACCGTGGGAAACCGTTCAAATACTCGCCCGACCAGCCCATAACCCCCGGTGACAGTTAAGTATGTTCGGAGTCGCGCCGGCATTCTGAGCCCCGGGCGGTCCCGCCTCTACCCCGCCCCGCCCTGTTCCGCCACGCCCCGCGCCGCCGTTTAGACCTCGTATAACACGCAAATGAGACACGCGCCGCCTGAACCTTAGGCCGCCGGAGGCGCCACGCTCGTGCATCCTCCAATAGCGGCGCAGGGTTTGATTTTTTTGTCGGGGGAAAATAAGTTTTAACCGGCGGTCTCACATCGTTAAATAATAGTAATAATAACTTTATTAGTGCCATTAATTTTGTTCCGTATGAATTTTTTCGTGGAAACATCTGTCCTCGATGAATATAATGATGTTACAGCAAGACAAAATTGTGTTTCTGCTAGAGAACAACCATGGCGTTCAACTTCCTTTATTGAATTTTGCAGGCTTTAGTTTCTCGTTTATTCAGTTATTCATTCGATCTTGGAATGTTCCCGAGTATTTATTAAGAAATTGCCCTAATACATTGGTGGTAGAAAGTATGCTTCTGTAGGATGTGGTAGCAATCGCGGTCTTCATGAGCGCTGTTCAATTACGTAAGCCTGCTGATGAGGCAGCGTTTACGAGATAGCTCAGGAGGGAGAACCAGTTTAGTGAGAGATTTTCCGTTAGTGTAGTCACAGCGTTCGTCGTGGGATTTGCAAACACAAAGCTGCTTAAACGGCTCTTCAGTAAATTTACTTTTTGAGAAAATCAACCAGAGCCGATACTCTTTAATGCAAATTGGCTGTTAATACACGTTTTTAAAGTCGCATAATGAGCATTCTTATAAAATGTCCGTTTCACACGTTCGCCTTGCATTTTTTTGGCTCCCTCACGGAAAGTCGGGAGTAAACTTGCTATCGGAAGGCGAGTTCCTCATCAACCGCTGCATAAAAACTATTTGCTTTTTGGCAGCTGAGACGCAGCTGCCATCAGGGGCCGCAGCCACGCGAAGGGAATTTACGTTCGCATAACACGTCGGTTCCCAGAGCAGGTGGCACCCCCCCTTGCGACCATCCACTCGTAGCCAGGTGGACGCTGGCGCTATCCCACAAGTTGGTGAGGTGCGGGACATAATACGGAAACGGTGGTAACAAAAAAATTGTAAATGTGATATTAACTAATTATAATTGAAATTATTTGCGAAATAACATAAACACATTCTCTCTCTCTCTCTCTCTCTCTCTCTCTCTCTCTCTCTCTCTCTCTCTCTCTCTCTCCCTCTCTCGCTCTCTCTCTCTCTCCCACACCATAGAGAAAAGAACAATCCCTCTTTAGTCTATGCTCTCTCTCTCTCTCTCTCTTTGACACACACACACACACACACACACACACACACACACACACACACACACACACACACAAAGTAATCAATTGATATATAAAGCGGCTTCTGCACTATTTAATTTCGCTATCGAAGGACGAAAATAATTTAGAAAGTAAATATTAAACTCAACTTCGCTTGGTGATTCGAATTTCGGGGGGGGGCGATGACAAATTTATAATATAAAAATAAAGTTGGCATATCACTATAGAAATAGAGGATATATTCAGTTTTCTTCCAGATCGGATTAATAATTAATTCCAATATCTTCTACACTTAGTGGTGGTATAATACCAAAAGGTTCCATTAATATTTGTCAATTCTTTCTAGTAATAGCCGAGAACTCACAAACAAACCTGGTGTATGAAGCTAAAATGCTCCATGATTCGTCCTATTTCCGCCTTGAGACAATTACAAGGCGACAGCTTAGAGGTGAAGAAGACAAGTAAGAGAAAGGCAGTAAAGCAACAAAATATTGCCTCATTATGTGATATTACGACCGACATAAAGCAGAAAACGGTAGCCAGTGAAACAAGTCTCTCACCTTAGAATAAAGGTGGTGTGGCCAACACTCAACTAGTTATTGGAAGAATAAAAACATAACATTATTTTCTATATTTCCAAGAGCAACATAAATTATATGTATCAAAGAAGAATACTATTCTATGGAACGATATTTTGCTTGAAAATTAACTCAACAAAGAACAATTGTGCAAGAATAAAAAAAATAATTGACTGGATAGGAATAATTCGAAACAGTACTGAGAAACCAGAATTTTTGGGGAAATAACTTCTAGAATTATTCATTTATTTTTTTAAAATGTTGTCCCAAGAGGAGACACGCACACATTTCGAGCTATAATGCACATTTTCTACAGCAAGTGATTCAATTTCTTTTAATTTATGCTAGGAACCTAGGTTCTTGAAAAGATCAGAAACAAGGAAACAGAAAAGACATTGTTTTGAAATACATTCAACTGACAACTTCACGCAGGATAAAACTTGCTGTTTACCATCCACTGCATGACTGGACATGGCAAGAATGTCACTGACCAAAACACTCCCAAGTCGTGTAATCCTTAAAGAGAATTGCGTAACATTTCACATTTATAAATTGTTACTTCATTTCTATCTAGTTATTCAGAATGAAAACAGAACGAATAAAAAAATATACCTGTCAGGCCATGTAATAAAGAATAATATGTTTTAAATTAATGTAGAACCCAAAGAAAGGGTAGAACTGTTCTGGAATAACAGGATCATACCATGCATAATGTTTTTACAAAAATGGTTACATTTTTATGACCCGAAAACAGACGTGCATACAACTTGCTAATTTCAAACAAAGATTGAAAACAAAAACAAATTTCTTTGCTAGTACAATAAATACTGATCGTTTTGCACGGAGTTCGGTTGTGTTTGGTACAATGCTCGGGGCTGTACGTGAAGTAGAGAGTACAATGAAAAGAACGATCATTAATTAGACTGTGGGTCTCTCATTCAAGCAGAGAACAAATTAGGAAGTTTATCATGTTTATAAGAACTTGTGACAACAAAGAAACTCTACGCGAATTGCTCTAGGAACGGAGCCAACCCGCAAAACAGTGGCGTTCAAAGTGCAACGTACAGTGTGCCAGGAAAGTCTCTCCGACCGAATCAGGGCCTCCTATTAAAAATTGCATTTATGTTGGTGGCAATCAGATCACAGGGAAACAAGTGAAGAGGGACAAACATCTATTACGGTTGTGGTGAGTACGTTTTCAAGCTGCAGCTCGTACTATGAACATAATTTATGTTGCTCGCACTCTCACCAGCGAGGTGCCGCAGCGGAGAGACTTTGCTGACGCGCTGCTTAAGCCAAGGTACTCACTTCCTCGTGCGAGGCGACGGGGGCGTTGCGGAACACGCCCTCGCACGTGGGCGGCGGCGCGGCATTCGTCTTGTGCGGCGAGATGCGCGCCGGGAAGCTGAGCGTCTTGGTCCATTGCGCCAGGCTGCGCACCATGGTGACGGCTGGGGGCGACGGCGCACACGCGGGGAGGAACAGGCGACGCGGTGCGGCGGTGACTCCAACGCGCGACCGACTACCACCGCGGCATGGAGCTCCCGGGGCCGGTCTCCGCTACGCGCACGTGGCGGCTGCTGCTGCTCGCCGCAGGTGCGGGGCGGCGCTGGACCTGTTGAGCGCCGTTGGGCAATGCTGCCAGCCCAGCGGCCTTCCCTTTCTCCGGCGCGGGGGCGGGGTCGAGCGCGTGCAGGTCGTGGCTTGCTCGGATTCCAGCGGCCGCTTCTCAGGCTCCTCTTCTCAGGCGGAACGCCAGCCGGCGCGCTGACAACTCTCAGGCTTTTGTGATGGTAATCGCGCTCATAATTCCACCATTAGAAGCGTCACGGAACGTCCTTGTAGACAGTCTCAAAGATACGTAATCGAAATGACACTAAGCTGAAAATATGTTACATTTATTAAACAAGTTCCTCGCTGAATAAACTGTCACAATACACACACGGGTTTTTTGTATGATGAACGTTGGTTCCAACGGCGGTGCGTCCGGGAGGTGATTGGTGATTCCGGCGGCGCGCGTGACGTCGGGGAGTCCAATACGGCACGACAGACGCGGCTTGGACGACGTCCGCGAGCAAGACGGCTGTCGTGGAATACACAAGCCGCCGCGCGGGGCCTGTTTGTGCGTGGCGTGGGCTGAGTCAGGCGGTCGCGGGCGGTGGGTGCGGGGCCGCCTGGGCGGTTACGTCAGGTGTAACGGCGCCGTCGCTCGTTTGAATCGGGTCGGGCGGCGTCGATCGGGGCGCAGCGAGCGTGGTCGTCGATGTCACCGGGCGAGGCGGAGCTGGAGGTTCCCGTGCGGGGGAGACGGGGCGAGCGCGAGTCGACGACCACTGGAGGTCGGCGGCGGTGGCGGAGCGGGTGGGCGCGCGGCGGAGCGGAGGGGAGCACGTCCTACCGCGGGCTCGCTCGGGCGGCGACTGGCAGCGGCGGCGCCGCGCTCGGCCGGCCCCGCTCCGCCGCCGCCGCCCCCCTCCCCGCTCGGCCCCCCGCTCGCTCGCCCCGATGAATGACGAGAGGGAGCGAGAGGACCCGCAGCAGCTGACTCCGCCGCCGCCGCCGTCGCGGTCGTCGTCGGCAGATGTTCCGCCGCCCGGGGGTGGGGGCGGGGCCGGCGATGTGTTTTGTTTTGGAAGCGGACGGCCGCCAGCTGATGGAGGCGGGGACGGCCACGACCGGGAGGCGATGGGGGTTGTGGACGTGGCTTCGACAATCGCGTGTAGATGATTGCTGAGGTAGTTGTGGTGTGGAGTGTTGTTAGTGATTTGAGCATTCGATTAATACCCCTAGCAGGGACAGCGCTAACATGAACGATTCTAGACCTAGAGACGATGAGGACCGGAAAAGCAGGAAAAAAAACTACGGCAGAGGTGATTTTGGTGGTTGGTGGCAGCGTTGTTCGTGGTGGGAGTGATGGTGTTGGCGTGGTTTTGTAGTTAGTAGCGGCGTATTATTGTTACTGGTGGCGTGGTCAGCGTTGTTATTGTTGTTGTTGTTGTGGTTGTTGTTGTTGTTGTTGTTGGTGGTGGTGGTGGTGGTGGTGGTGGTGGTGGTTTGTGTCGGAATTGTTAGAGGCGTTGTTGATGGGGTGGTGGTCGATGGTGACGGAATTGTTTGTGGCGCTGTTTTGTTGTTTCTGTTGCTGGTGGCGCTGATGGCACACATTATTGTTGGTAGCAGCATTGTTGCTGATGGCGGCTTTGTTGGGGGTTGCCTCTTTGTTGGTGACGTATTGTTAGTGGCGGCGTCGCTGTTATTGGTGATGGCATTGTTGTTGGTAACGGTGGCGCATATTATCAGCGTAGGTGATTGCGCTGGGGTGGCGGCTTCGCTGGTGGTCGATGTGCAGCGGGGGCGGCTGCGACGGAGGGAGCGCTTGTAACGGTGGCAGTGGCGGCGGCGGGAGGACACGCTCCCACCGTCAGCGGCGGCGCGCGGCCGGCCGGTCCACGGTTCGCGCCCGGTGCCGGGCAACGGTTCCGCGATTTCCGGCGCGCACGCCGCCGCCGCCCTCGCCGCAGCAGGAAGCGCCCGCGGAATGCGCTCGGCCTGCAGCGCCAAGCGGCGGCCGCGGAACCACGGCCAATGGGAAAGTGGCGAGGCATGCCAGCGGCAGAGCCACCACAGAGCAGTCGGGACTAATTGTTCATGCCAGCTGCATTGTCATCCAATGGGATGGGAATGCTCTAAATATTCATCTTACCGGGAGTGTTGTGAATTATAGAAAGTTGTTTTCAGACGAAACACGTTACCTCGACTACCATGCACACAATTTACGAAATTCTTAATTCTAGTTTATATATACATACAGTAAAAAATAAAATAACACAATTATTGTTATCAATGAGTTACTTTCATCTGGGATTTTCTTGAGTTCATCAATTTACTTACAGCAACATTCCAAAGGAATTCGTCAAGTTCATTTTCCCAAGACAATTATTAAAATTGTCACAGAAAAAAAATGTTTTTTGAAGCACATTTTTGTATAATAAAATAATATTGTTTTAATAACCTTTCGCAGTGATGTATACAGCAATATTGTATTATTATCCGAAATATAGAAGTTTCTCTTGGCTTTTTTTTCAATAACTTGTTGTGCATAGGAAGTGATGTAAAGAAAACTTTACATACTACCTCAAGTCTGGCATTGTAGATTTGATAGGAAAATGTAAAAAAATATAGTGTGTTTGTATTTTTCTTGAACGTGTTAAGAAATTATAAATTTTTAGTCACGGTAAATCCGAGGGATTATCATCAGCATTGTGTTGGAAAGTTTTAGATGAAAACGTCTCGATGAGATTAATATCTTTACATGCAGACTTTCTTAGAAATTAATCTCAATACCTAATTGTCCTACGCTTCTACTCTCATTATTTCTCAATGTCAGTCTCAAAAACAAATTAATATAATGGTGTATCTTTTTGCAGTACACAAAGTTCGTAAACAACTATAAGAAAGGACATTTACAAGCGAAAATGCATTTTTTTTTCTAGTTTGCCTCACTATTCTGCTTCCGAGAATGATTCCGACTCAAATGACCGAGCCGCATGTATTTCCCTAAATATCGTGTATTACTGGATTCTGATTGGGTGAAACGTTGCATCTAATAGGAACGAGAACCACAGGTCTGCGCTTATAGTTCCTGTACAGTAAAAATATACGTAACTTATTTGAGGACACGCGCAAGAAAAATTCTGAAGCAAAGAATAGTCGTAAAGTCACATTCACAAGTTTAATGTCAGGTTATTCGACGTAACCATTCAACACGGTAACCATGAAAGTTTTTTTAACTCCAGACTTTACTTCTCTACCGAGTATTTTATGGATACATTATATCGATGAGAGGGTGTTCCCACATGCAAGTTTCTATTCACGTCCATATTGAATGGTAGGCTCATATTGATGTTAAAAGTGTTTGCCTTCACGTTCACGTTTACGTTTTCATTTAAAGTGGTCTTTTTCTTTTCGAGTAATATTTTGAGTAACGGAACAGCTTCTCGAATCCCTCAAAATGTTTACTGGAAAGGCAGTACAATATAATTCCGGCCAGAAAGCTCGAGAGTTGCAAGTGGTCATGGACGGGTGGACGGGTTTATGGCGGGTGTTGGCACCTATTGTCGTTCAATTACACTGCCTTCCCTCGGATCGTTGCCTCCGTCCCTTGAGCACCACATCTGGGGACCAGATGCTCCGCCAAAGGACCTTTAGCCGCGAACGTTTTCGTTTATAAAGAGCCTCATCCACGCCCGAACAAGATGGGGCTTGTGCCAATTGTAAATCTGTTGGGGTCGCATGTTTCTACAGTGGCTAACTTACTGTATGCCAAGATTGGCGCAATTCCAAAAATCTTTCAAATGAAAATCACTCAAAAAATACCCATTTTTTTCTAGAAACGTTTCAGGTAAAACGAGTTTGTGATGTTTGTGTGATATTCTGATACTTTCAATTCGATTAGGATTATTAAGATTGGATAAAAACTAGAAATCATGAGAAAAGGATGTTTCTTATCATGTATAGTACCTAGTATTTGAAATGTCAATTTTTCAGTAACAAAAATGTAATTGTTTGGTTGATTGAATGATCTCTAAATAGTGTGCTACCTCATTTTATGCAGGGTTAATACTTATTGAGAAAGCTGTTGTTTAATTAAAGTAAGGCTCATGTAATTAAAATTGAAACTTTCCAGTATTGTTGACACGGCAACGAATTCTATTGTGCATTATTCAGCTGTACAGATTCATCGTTGCTAAGTACATTTCGTATTCACCATGTTTGAGACAGAAATATTCACTTTTTTTATGAAGAGGGTCTTGCGAGATGATGGAAAATGGACATAAAACAATGAGATAACTGAAATTTTTTTAGTATTAACCTTCATTTCAATGATTCAAAGTGTACGTCACCGTTACAAATAATACGAGAAAATCCATAGAATGTTTTAGCAGCTCTAACTTTTAAATGTAGGCAATAAGTTGAAATTCAAACTTTTTTAATGGAAAAATTTGTGGAAAGATCGATAAACATTCTTTAAGTGTTACATTTTCACACTGTTCGTAAATTATAATAAACAGATCGAAAATAATTGAAAAATTGTCTTAAATTATAATAAATTTACTTTACAAAAATATTCATTTTTAATTTTTAATTGCGTTTCTCTTAAATATTTTCTCAAGCTTCCTTTGGTTGAATCGAGGTCTGAATTTTTGTGATTTCATTTTCGTTTCATTTGGTGCGTTGAAACGTGATAATTTAAAAGTAGTATTGTGGGTTACGACGCGGGCGAGAAACCGTGAGAGGGCATATGATTCACAAAATGGAAAAGCTTCACTTACGATTATTATGTTAATGTGAAACCTTTTGTAACACAAACATTTAATAGCGAAATAGATTAATGAAGTGTACAACTTAAATGAAAAAAAAATCATGATACATTCATGAAGCATTTTTAGGTTCAAGGGAGGCCACGTGCTACCTCCCTTTGGATCTTCCTCCTCGCGAGTTGAATGCCCCGTCTTACGTGACTGGAATCGTCGAAGTACATTTCACACCGTTCCGATGGCAGTGGTTCGTAATTTCCTGCGCCGAACAGCGGAGAGGAGGCTGGCGACGGCCTTGCCCCTTCGGCTGCGGACGCACCCCTCACCCCGTGGCAGCCCGGACGCGCGCTTGCGGCACGGCGCAGCTACTCCCCCGATAAAGAGAGTAGCGCATTCCTTTGCGCCACCCGTGCCGCCATTTTATGTCCAGTTGAACTAAGTGGTATTGTGGGTAAGTTAGGAACCACTAATCTACCAAAAACCAATGATAATATACTCGAAATTCCTCATAATGCCTTCCATTGTCATCATTTCTCCTCCTGTCTGTTGGGGCTATCGAGTGGAAGGAAATTAAATGGCGACGGTCGTTCGGGTTGCGCTACTCTCTGTATCTAGGGACTCGGCTCGGCGCGGCGGCGTCCTCCTCTCTCCCATTCCGTCCTCCTCGCACTTCTTTCCGTCGTCCTCCGCCAAAGAACCGATCCCATACACCCTCACACGCAAACACCCGCCCAAATTATTTATGAAGAACAATGTCATTAACGATTTCGACGAAAAAAAGACGTACGAAAAGTGTCAATATAATATAATAAAAATGAAAGAATGTGCTTCTTTAATTCTTAATGATTTATGAACATTAATAGTATATGAGTGAATATTGTATGTTGGGGAGGTGAAATACATGTTTTAATGTTTTGTGTTGTTTATGAAGTCTATAATTGCGAGTATTAGCTTGTAGAATCGTAACAATCTTAAATAATTTGATTTACTGCTATTTTAAGTAAACACAATTTTTCGATGTTTTATCATTTTTGTGTATTTTAATTTGTAAATACTTTCATTACAATTTTCATTTCAAACTTATGCACGGTTACTAGTAATGACAAAAATTATTCCATATTCTGATACGCTTTATCTTAAAATTGGTTAACTACGTTAAGTCATGAAGGTTAAGCAAATTCGAGACATCGCGGATTCGTGGGTGGGTGACCGATCGACTAGAAATCCCGCGATCTAACGGCGCCGATGGCAGTTGCCCTTTACGAGACATATCAAGGCTAAATACAAATTCAAAAAATCTTAAAATTATTCAGTACTTTTCTTGTTTCGCTTTTCCTCAGTATATCTCGATCATTGATTACACCTTGTAATCTATACTTCACATTCCCTTATTTTTCATACAATTATTTTCCTCGTCTTGTTATTCTTTGGGGGATTTCCTTGCCTTCTCCCCGGGCATCGACTCCAGTTGCGCCGCCCGCGCCTGGCGCCACCGTCCGGGAAGCGCGCGCGGCGACCGGGTCGAGCGCCGGGCATCGACTCGCCGTCCTTGCGGCCCCGAAGACGCCACCTTGCCCAACTTCCCAGGCGCTGCTGGCACAGCTGCCACACGCCGCCACCGCCGTCGAAGTGCTAATGTGTGTTGCGGCTCCAGCAGTTACTTAACAGTACAGTTGCTTCAGACGCCAATTGGCACAGCTGCAAGGATCGGGTACTCAGAGCGACTGACTTCCCGCACCGTGTTGTTTGGGGGAAAACACTCAACTGGACGGTTGAGTCATTTTTTGTACGATTGCGTTTCTTGAGGTTTTGTTGTTTGTTTGCGTATGTTTTACTACGTTCAGTTTGGAGATAGACACAGCAGAAAAACTGACAGAATGAAATTAGGTCCGACTTACCTCACTCCTTTTATTACACTGTTTTTTTTTGTACGTAATGAATTATATTAATTGTGCTGATCCTCGTGAATCTATCACAATGTCCATTACCATTCTCACAGTTTATCATTCTTGTGTGTTCCTATTAAGCGCTCCATTTGCCCTTGAAACGTCAGCATTGAGGAGAGCACTCCGAAGCGGACGTGTTCTTACTTGTTTATCTGAGATTATTCCGTAGACTCTTTGGGGGTGAAGCAACAGCGCCTTGGGGACCGGCGACAGGGAGCGATGGCGCGGACGTCTTTGTGATTCACCGGCCGCCGGGGACGCTGAGAGGGGGTCGGGCACCCTCATCACCCTCCGAACAAAGGGTGTAAATACCCTCCCCGCCCGGCCGTGCCCCGCCCACCCCATGCCACACCCATCTCCGCGCTGCCAGCGACGTATTTAGGGCCTCGCAGGTCGCGGTCAAACGCATCTGGTTGCCAGATGCGGCGCTGAAGTAACAAGAGGCAACCACTTGCAGGAAGGCACTGAAATTGAACGACAATAAGACTACCAGAAGCAACCATAAATCGAGAGTTTCTATAATGTTCTCCCAGCGCACAACCTCAAACAAGATATTTTTCACAAGTGCCGACTTGTGATTCTCAGTTCTGGAAGGTGTAACTTTTGTTCGGAACGGAATCTACGGTCATAACGATATCTAGCGTCATACTTCATCTTAATCATCAAATCATCTTAATTCATCAAATCGTTCAGCATTTAAAAGAGAGTGAAACTTAAACGTAACAAAAGCCTCACTGTCATTGAAGCAGTACACATGATATTTGATGCTAGTGTCCAACTTTTACATTATTAAGGCATCTAATAAGTCTCATTTCAATTTTTGTTTAAAACATCTCTCCCAAGTATTGATTACCAACTTTCATTCTAATTCACATTCTTCAAAATAATGTTTGCATTTGAACGAAAGATTAGGACATAAAGACAACGGCTGAAATTAGGACAGGAAAATTGAGATGAGAATTACTTTCGGTAATTTTGCTTTCATAGATAAAACACTTTCTAAAAATAAAGTAAGTGAATGACTTTCAATGGAAAAGAACAAAATATTTTAAGTTCGCGTCAACTAACTTCACAAGCGCCTAGTTCTTCTCAGCCACAAAGAATTTATGCTTCAGAAGTGTAAGTTCAATGAGTGCAGTTCGATGTTAGAAATAGTTTTCTCGAGTAATTTATATTGTCTCGAAATCCCCACAAGAAAGAATGTTGTAAGAATTTATACAAATTATGTCGAAAACCAAGTGAGAATATTTCCGCGAATCGTCTGATATAGAAATTATGTGAAGCCATACTCGTCGCCCGTAAACACACAGCCCACAATCACCGAATATCAAAGATTGCGATGTGTTCAGTTTCTATCACGAATTCATTGCAACTCGCAGTAGAGGAGCTTTTAATAAAAGATCAATAATGATTTTTACATTGAATAATATGGAAAGATTAAAGGGCACTTTTCTTGAATTCTACCTGTTAACATTGGTTGCATATAAAGTCGGGGGAACGACAAAATAGAGAGTATCAGAAACTTCAGCTGAAATTTTCCAAAATCCGTGAAATGAATGCGAATCATTTCTACATGTTTCTCACTGACCACGCCCCCAATTTAGTTTCCATTCCCAAGTGTCAAAACAACTGGCCACATGAGTGGAGCGAGCACACGTTTTTATAGGGCGGTTTGTGCCGCGCGGACGAGGACGTGGGCGTGGACGGCGGTGACGACCGGACTGATAAGGAAGCAGCTGGTCGTTGACGCCCGGCGGGGCGAGGGGCGGGGTGAGGGGCGGGGCGGCGCTGGCGGCGCGGGCGACGCGGGCGGGCGGCGGGGGCGAACGGTACTTGGCTGCTCGGCACGGGAGCTCCAGGCGCCGCCGCCGCCGCCACCGCCGCGCGGACCAGGTTATTGAATGCAAATTCCCCAGGGCGCCGCCACTGCCGTCGCCGACTCCTGCGCTACCGCGACTCCGCCGTTTCCAGTGCTCCCAATGACATAGTAAACTTTCTGTGCGCGTTAACTGAGGCGGTCGTTAATCCCATAAGTGTAGTTTATGTTATACACAGCGAGGTGGCATTGTTCTACACCCCTATTGAACGTGAGATCCAGTACCAACAGATTGGCTTAGAGAAACCCCCATCAGCTGTCCTGCACTAACGGGCACTGCCCCAGCGGGGAGATGCACCAAGTTAACGTCTGGTCCACGGACGTGATGTGAGGTATACAGCGGTTTTTTCTTTGCTGCCTGTGGCATTTCATCAGTAGATCGGTGCCATCCAATCGGGACCTTACACGTCACTACAGTGCCGTCACTATGGTTGACGTTCAGACTTCCGATTTGATGACACCGAATCAGCTGATTTATTTCACAGGCAGCTTAGTAAAAATCGCAGTAGAGTGCAAGTTGTGCGTATGTGTGTGCGCGTGTGCTTGTGCGTGTGCGTGAGTGATAAAATTGTTATGTACTGTGGTTTTACAGAGCCGCGTTTGAAGTAAATCAACTGTTACGGTTTCATCCAATCGGAGGGCTGAACGCCACTATTATGACGTCACTGTAGTGACGTCTAAGGTCCCTATTGTACGGAAACGTAACAGCTGATCAAATGTCAGCCGCAGCATAGTGAAAACCGTAGTATATTTTTTTGAACACTTTTGATTCAAAAATAAACTATCGTCCACGTAAAAACATCGCGCAAAAATATATCTATTTTCAAAAACATCGACTGCAGCGCCTCTGACCGGGAGGTCCTAGGTTCGAGTCCTGACGGCGGCAGGATTTTCAACACTAGCTTTTCAGTTAGGTCGAATTCAGTCGCTGTCTGGAGGAGAATTCTAGCGGCCGGCTGCTCTCATCGGTAGTTTTCCGTGGTTTCTCCGATCAACACCAGGCGAATGCCGGAGCAGTACCCTACCTAACGGGCCACGGACCGCGCGCGATGTGTCCTTCCCCTTCCTTGTCCTATCCTCACCCTTTACACACACACTTAAACTAACATGCACCCCACTACCACATATTCCGGGAGACCTGTCGGGAGCTTAGAGCTTGTCCCGGCTGGGGCGGTGCCCCGCTGGTGGGAGAGTCTTGGTTAGGGGGAAACCCCGGTAGCCGACGGTAGGTCAGCGCCGGATCTCGACATCCAGCGGGGGAAGATCACCGCCATCTCCCGAGAAAAAACATGCACCACACTAACGGGACTAAATACCAAAGCAGTTGACGCGCCCGGAAACACGAAAAAATCAATCAATTAATAACATCGACTTCCATAAATGGGTGTTAAATTTATCGATGTTCGTATGAAATCATCGCTGTTTTGGTAACATGGACGTGGAAGTCGCCTCCCCCTCTGACGCTGCCGGCGATGGTGGCGGAGTGGCCGGCGGTGAGGCCGCGCGGCGTGACGGGCGCCCCTCCCCCTCCCCCTCCCCTCCCCCTCCCCCGCGCGGCCGCGAAGGTCGAGCGGCACCGCGCCGCGTTGGGAAAGTGGGACGCGCGGACGCGAGCGTCCTCTGGGGCGAAAACATCGACGCTTTTCTAACGCGTCGGGAGGTGAACGCTCTTCGCGTAATGGACCGTGTTGCTACTACGTTGGGTCAGATTGTATAAGTACAAAAGCTCTGAAGGAATTTTCTTTCAATAAATTTTGGTAAAACAGAGAATTGCTTTCCTGATTTGGGGGGGAGGCATTTAAGGTTGCATCAACATCTAGGTCATTAGCGACCACTATTGGAGTTACCGGTATGGAAACTATGAAGATGAAACGATATGATGATGATAGGGAACGAAAAGACAAACACAAATACAACCATGCTCCTAGGTGGGACTCGACCCTGCGACCCTTCGGTTCGAGATCGCTACAACAGGACTGCCTTAGCAATCTCGGCCACAGAATCGGCACTCTCCTGATTTGGTTTTCTGTGTGTAGAAGGGGAATCACCGTAGTATATTTATATTGGACCCGAGCGCCCTCTGGGGCGAAAACATCGGCGCTTTTCTAACGCGTCGGGAGGTGAACGCTCTTCGCGTAATGGACCGTGTTGCTACTACGTTGGGTCAGATTGTATAAGTACAGAAGCTCTGAAGGAATTTTCTTTCAATACATTTTGATAAGACAGAGGATTGCTTTCCAGATTTGGGGGGGGGTGTATTTAAGGTCGCATCAACATCTAGGTCATTAGCGACCACTATTGGAGTTACCGGTATGGTAACTATGAAGATGAAACGATATGGTGATGATAAGGGCGAAAGGACAAACATAAATACAACCATGCCCGAGGCGGGACTCGAACCTGCGACCCTTCAAGTCACTACGATACTACTGCCTTAGCAATCTCATTCAGCGGATCGGCACTTCCCTGATTTTGTTTTCTGTGTGTAGAAGGGGAATCACCGTAGTGTATTTATATTGTGAAAGGTTGTCTCAATATATGAACACGTGCCATTATAGACGTGTTTATCTTATATTAGTTTTAGTCAGATACAGAGTGGCTAAGAGCATGTACAGACTCAACCCTTCAGTCCGAATGGCCGCGGGTTCGAGACCCGCCGTGGGCATGGTTGTTTGTCCCTTGTCTCTCAAGTCTGTGATGTCGCGAATGGCCTCGCGGTCTGTCCACCCAGATAAGAGGAGCCAGCAAACGTGTTGGTGTCTAGTGTATGGTCGAGTATTACCTCATTCATCGATTCTTTCGTTTAAAGAAAGTTAAGTTGTATTTTGGAATTGGATGACAAATGACATATTTGTATTAAATTAGTCAATAATAATTTATAATAATTAAAAAAGAAAGGTCATAGAAAGATTTAAAACATTACGTCCCATTGGGACGTAAAGGTTAACCAGCTGTCGTCTGGAAAAAAGCCCTAGGGGGAAAAGTTAGGTGAAGAATGGCATTTTAGTTGCAAAGATTTACGGTTAAACAACCAATGAAGTGGCAGATTCTGAAAAAAAATCTAAGGATAATATTTCTTTGTTGAGATATGAATATCACAGCCACATCTTGTCGAGTTATTTAGTGTGTGTTCATGATGATAAACAAGTTTCAGTAATGAAAATCACACAATCATGATGTCCATTCTTCCATTGATGGACATTTTTCGACCGAGGGAATTGAATGTTTTGCTCTGTCATTGCCATATGTTGCATTTGAGAATTATATTCCCCAGAATTTCTTCTTCCTACCTTTATCGTGAGTGTGGAGGGAAATGGTTCAACGGAAACGAATGAGTTGAAATTTCATTGTTATTATGCCGCTTTTTAATTTTTTAACATATTGTTTGTGACCTTTTTTTAAATTTTTACATTATTATTTGTATTATTATTATTATTATTATTATTATTATTATTATTATTATTATTGACTAATTTCATACATTTATGACATTTGTCATCCAGTTCCAAAATTCAACTTAACTTTCTTTAATCGAAATAATCGATCAATGAGATAAGATGATGGCGAATCTGAGAAAATAATGTTAATATTGTAATCTATTCCTCACTGAAAGATGAAATTATTGTTGTACACGTCGTTTCCATGTCTCCAGAAAACTTATAAAAGTCCTACTTCAATTTAACGTAAGACATGTCAAAATCTAGTGGCGCTGATGCCTCATTTAAAAAATAAGGTACAAAAATAGTGCTCAATATCAAATGGAATGAAATGAAATAATAATACCGAACTACGAAGGTGAAAACATAACCGAATAAAATCTTTCTACAAGGCGTATCTCTATATATAAAGCACTAAGGGCTTCGTATAGAAAGGCGGATGAGCTTTCTATTCAAGTAGATTTCGTAATTTTTTCTTTAATGAGAGGTAGTGGTCACTACATGTGTTATCCATTGCTCTTATTAACCTGTTTAGAGTATAAACATTAAATATTAATACCATATTAAAATTAAATGCAGTAATTTGTTTATTAATTTGTTTCGATCCGCGAGTGCAATCGATCTATAGAAAGCTGTCGTCGTTTCGTTGGGCAGATGAAGGAACATCCTTCCATCTCTGTGCATTTTGGTCTAGCGCGAGTGCGAGGTTAGCGAAGTAAATATAGCGAGTTTTCCATGGGCAAAGATCAATGAGTGTTGGCACTTATGTTTCCTTTTGAATCAGTTACAGTTCAGTCAGTCATTCGCAAAATTGTCGGGTTTGAGCTAGTTTTCATGACAATTTCTTTCCGCGAAGGATATAATACAGAACAATTTTCGTAGAGTGCAGCATTCCCCGCAAGAACCCACGCGGCATTGGCGCAAAACGTAGTGCGGAGGAGGTAGAGCGTATCGAGGAGGGAGCGGCGCCGCGGGCGGAGGGGCGTCGGATCGACCCCCGAGAGCAGGAACCGGTCGAGGCGTCGGCGCCGGCGCCGGCGGAGCACGCTGGCCCACTGGCCACGGTGCTCGGGCGAAACAACGGTCCAAAGCGAGCGAGATTTCGTCCGGTCGTTTCTTCAGAGGTCATCATGCTTCCTTTTCGAATTATTCACCCGCCGAGATGGCGTAGGGCCACATCTGTTGCCGCTGCGGCGTCAGTTCGGAGGTGCTACGATTCGAGTACCGACGGTAGCAGATTTTGGATTCTAGCTAGACAGCGGATGAATGCGATTCATCCGCTATCTAGAGGGCAATTATAATTGCGACTGGATCGCTGTGAATGGTTTCGATCAAAGCTAGGTAAATCCTTAACAAACGTTAACCCACAGCAGCAGTTTCTTAAAAACGGGCCACGGACTGCCCGCAATATTTCTTCCCCCTTCCTTGTCCCCTTCTTTCCCCTTACACACACACACATTGCTTCTTTTCTCAATGGTCGCAGTGGGCAAGGTTACAATTTGTTTAAATTCCTACTTCGTAAGAGGGAGCAGGGGAATCATTCTCTCTATGCTCTCTTCGCTCTGAAACTAGCATAATAAATAATACAAGACACATGTATCTTTGTTTTTGTTTTGAAAAATCATGTGAGGAAGACATTCATTGCTAAAAGTAAGCTAGCTGCGCACCCAGTAGCGAAAATTTTTGTATGCCAATTTGAGACTGAGACTTGTATCAGAATCATACGGAAATGTTCTCCGTGTGAAGTTGATCTATGTTGATTCAATGAAACTAATGTGTACTGATCAATTTTCGATTACAAGAGAATGTTAATTAAATGTATTGGCCGGCGTTTTGAGACAATTCAGAATAATCAGTAATACAATGTTGGCGAATTTTAAATAAAAGCTAATTAATTGTGCAACAGTTCATAAGGCATATGACTTCCTTTTGACCAAACGCTATTCTCAGGCTTACTAGAAATCTCTAATCGGTGAAAATGTAAATCGTCGGTGCTCAAGAAATGTGACTCATCTACAATATTTTCATAATACTTCAGGAGAACGGTTTGAAACTGGGCGTAGCAGTTAAGTTCACGCCCAAAACTTTGCCTTGCGAATTATCTTTATGAAAGTTCTAGTTGTAAACAACACTATTTTCTTCCCTTTCATCAAGAAAGCTTTTAACTTTTTAATTATCAATAGTAACGACGAGATGTTCGTTCTAGTTATTTCAAATAATAAAACTGACATTTTTATATCTCGTATTCATTCATTCTTAATCACGAGATGTGTTTACAAGAAAATGGTATTAAAACCCCGACTGACACAGTTTTCAACATCATAGGAGGAATATAATATGCATCGCACATGCCTATTGCAGCGACATGATTTGAGTCTTATTCAAACGACAATATACTTTCAAAAGATAATACAAGTACAATTGTAAACAGAAATATAGAAACTTCAAGTAGTAACAGGATATATAAGTCGTAACACAAGCCATTACCCTGTCCCACATACGAATTTTATTAGGACATTTGAATGCACCGTACATTGTGAATATTGTGTATTTATCTGCCGGCAACGTAATTAGCCAAAGACCGCCACAAATCCTCGGATGAGAGCTGTTGCGGGAGAGCGCAATTTGTGGCCACGCGGCCGCCCCGAGCGCCCATCGCCCGGCGATCGCAGAAGGCAGGGCCTGGCGCCTCTCCCAACGGTCGCTGGATCCGGGGCGCCGCGCCGCCGAGGCCGCGCCGTGTCCTTGACCCCGGGCGGCGCCCCGCTGCGCCACCGCCCCGCCGGCATCACCACCGCCACCGCCCCGCCCGTCCCGCTGCCTCCGCCATCACCGCTACCCTGCCGCCGCCCCGCCGCCTTCCCGCCATCAGCTCCACCTCGCCACCTTCCTGCAGCCTTTGCGTCCCGCCAACACTACCACCTCAGTCACCCTGCCGCTGCCCCGCCCCCGCCTTCACGCCCACCCTGCCGCCTCTCAACCACCGTCTCGCCCCCTGCCGTCTCGCCATCGCCATCGCCTCAAATGCGCCTCCTCCCCGCCACCTTCCCACAACCCCTGCCGCCCCGCCAACACCACCACCATCACCGTTACCCTGCCGCCGCCCCGCCGCCTTCCCGCTGCCCCCGCCATCACGTCCACCTCGCCATCTTCCTGCAGCCTTTGCGTCCCACTACCACCACCGCCATTCCGCCGCTCTCCCGCCCCCATCATCACCGCCACCCTGCCGCCTCTCAGCCACCATCCCGCCCCCTGCCGTCTCGCCATCGCCATCACCTCAACCGCGCCTCCTCTCCGCTACCGTCCCACAGCCCCTGCTGTCCCGTCAACACCACCACCACCAACGATGCCGCCGCCTTGCCACCTCTGCCACTCCGCAGCCACCCCGTCCCCATCGCCACGATCGCCGCCGCGTCCGCCGCCACAACCGTTGCCACGATCGCCGCCGCACGACCCCGTCCGTTACCGCCTCCCCCTCCTGCTCTTCCCCGCCCCCGCCCGCACCACCTCACCACTGCCACGCTCCCTTCGCCCTGGTTCCGCTCCGCCTCCGCATCGACGCCACGCCGTCACCATCACCTCTGCCGCAACACTGCACAGCTCCGGCAGTCTCCGCCGCCGTCAACGCCGCACCGCCTGCGCCCGACCTGCTGGGACCTGCTGCGACCTGCCGCTGCACCGCGTCCGATGCTTCCGTTGCGAACGGTCTCGCCCATTGACTGCACCTCGTGAGCGTCCAGGAGCGAGGGCGACGGTCGTTTCTCCGTCACGCCCATTGCGTCCAGGGTGCGATGTGGGAAGTGTTACACCTTTTATGATTATTTCTTCAATCACGTCCACGGTTCAGGCGAGCCAAGGAACCCCTGCTTCCCCTCTCCCTGAGCGAATGCCGATGTGATCGATAAAACGGTGCATTGTGCACGTTGCAGCGTGTGTGGGGTGTCGGGCCACGGCGAGCGGTTGGCTGGCGCGTGGCTGGTCACCCTGGGCGGGCCTCCGTGGCGCAGGCGCGTCGCGCGGCGGTGCGCGGTGTCGCCGGCAGTTGGCACACGGAGGCTCGCTCGCGGACTCCGGAGGCTGAGTCGTCAACCTCGGGTGGCTGCCCTCGCACGCACGCCGCGCCGCGCCGCGCCACGCCCACGGCCCGCCCAGCGCGCTCGCGCCCTTCCACGCCGCTCACGCCCTTCCGCGCTTGCAGCACAGTGACGCCTTGCGATGCTTCTCGGAGCCATGGACCGCGCGGTATTTTTTCTAACTCATCCTTATCGAATCCTTTCTATCTCTTCCCTCTTCTCTCTCTGTCTCTTTCTTTCTTTCTCTCTTTCTTTCTTTCTCTCTTTCTTTCTTTCTCTCTTTCTTTCTTTCTCTCTTTCTTTCTTTCTCTCTTTCTTTCTTTCTCTCTTTCTTTCTCTCTTTCTTTCTCTCTCTCTCTTTCTTTCTCTCTCTTTCTCTAAATATCTCTCTTACTCTCACTCTCTGTCTCATACGTACACACGACACACTACGTGTGTCATTACACATTACACGACCACACATGTCGGTAGACCGAAGCTTACAGCTTGTCCCGGCTAGAGCAGTGCCCGCTAAAGGAGATACCTGGAGGAGGAAACCTCACATGCCTCCGAGTAGGTCGGCGCCAGATCTCACCATCCAGAGGAGAGGAACACCCTCTGGAAATAACGTGTACTACACTTACGGGACTAATGAGTACACTAGTTGACGCGCCCGGAAACATAATAAATCAATCGATCAAATTCAGGAATTATGTTCATCACCTGATGTGTTTAAAATCCTTAACATGAAATGGTTAAATTCCCCACTCATGCAACAGAGGGTATCGGACACACTCCTTATCTTCCGATCGATGGGTGTAAATACCCTCCGCTTCGTCCTCACCTTAGCCCTAACTGGCTATTGCACCCTCTGGTTCAATCACAGCCCTTCCTATGACGTATTTATGTCCATACATCCTGCGTCCACGTGAGTGGAGGGTTACCCCATCTGGTTGACAGATTTGGCGCTCAGTCACAGCATAAGTATCCTAGGTAATCATACGAGCAGGCACAGTCGACAATAACCGCCGTAAACCCTTTGGCAACGTTTTGACTGGAATTGTATTGAATCTTTCATGGTAAAAGAATACCTGCGTTTGTTTCTGTATCCCGATTTCATCTTGCGATTAACTTTTCCTATACAATTTACATGCCTCCCCAAAAATCCATTGCTGGATTGCATCCCGTGCGATTTTCCTCGTGAGTACAAGGAAGAGCTTCGCCCAAGTGTCAGAGTTACGAAGATTTCTCTTTCGTTTTCAAATTAGAAGCAAAAGAAAGAGGAAAAGAACATTTGAAAAAGACCAAATGCTCTTTTTAATTCTATTAATTTTATATTACACTTGTACTGAAATGGGCAGACAGAGTGAGGAAAGCGTGTTATTTTCAAATTCAAGTGTATGGTAAGTTCTTAATGTATTGAAACTAATTTCTATGTATACGTCGGGCTGCTCTAAGGTGATGGAGGTGCATGTGGCCCTTAGCCTTGCCTTAAAATAATATTCAGAATTCAAATAAGTATATTTTGGTTAGATCACATACACAGATCCGAAGATTCTGCCATGTTCACTTATGTTCGAGGTTTTCTCTCGTCTTGGAAGAGAGTGAGGGAAACCTAACCGCGGAATGTAATTAGGCGACTCTGATTTTTGTGAATTGATATTTGTGTACGTTCATCATATATTTTAAATTCATCTTTGAAGAGCATCTTTTGTAAATTATAAAGTTCAAAACGAAAAACTGTAGGTAACATTCAAATATCGGTCGTTCTCACGTACCAAATACTACGTCGCAATGCAGTGTGAACGAAAGTTTGTTTCTTGGTTCCTTTTTGTCCGTCTTTCTACCCTACACCTTGGACCCTATTCTCGATCGTCGCTGCTGTTCACATTCTTCCCACCCTACCCATGTACGTGGTGTCACCGCGCGCTATCAGGAACCTAATTGCATAAAACGAGGTCTTGCGTAGCCAATTAGTCGAGACGCCGCGTTCTCCTCTTAGCTTCCCATGAGGCTCGATGTACTGTTGGCGGCCGTTCCAAATTGGGGAGTGGTCCCTTCTGGCAACTCGGGCAGCACGGCTGTCAGCCGTCGCTGACAACGTGCACCGCAGGGAGTTCGTTTACAAGGGAGGGTTAGCACAACGAGGCGTCGGCGCGATCCTCTTACAAAGAATATTTATGTTCTTTAGGGAGCGTTAGCAGATATACAACTTGTGAAAATGTTTATGTCGTTAGAAACGCGTTCAATTTGGGGGCCGAGAAGGAAGATGAAAAATAGGAAAAGTGGGGAGAAAAGGTTCAGGCTTTCTACCCGCAAAGAGAGAAAAAAAGGGGGGGGTAGAAAAATGAAGAGAATTGTCAGGAACAAAGCATTAACACGAATACAAAGAAAGTGATTCAAGTGATTCATCCAAGTGTAAAATCAGGAAGGAAGTAATAGCCCTCTGTGACAGATGAATCTCAATCGTTACGTCGATATTGCAATTGTGAAACGTCTCTTGTTCGTATCATTGTAGTTCCTGGAAATCCGCACTTGAGGTCATTGACGTACAATATATGAGAGAGGGAGAGAGTGGGAGAGCAGGACGGAGAACGAGAGTTACAGGAGGCCAAGAAAAGGAAGCAAAACAAGAGGTAGAAGAGAAAGAAAGACAATAGATGTGCGTTACCTATGAACAAGGGTCGTGTTAGTAGTTACCGCAAAAAAAGGAGCGTACAATGTATGGTTTTAAATCAGGTCGATCAACGCTGTCTCGGGAGACTCAACAATTCCCAGAAGTTATCTCCTCCACCGCTAGAAAAGCCACTGGGCTTCGAAGAAGAGTTTACCTGCCGCAGCCAGGCAGAAAGTTTGGGAAGCCGCCTCCTCCTTTCCCTCCATTATCGATATCTTCCCAATTATGACAACTTTCTTCCTAACGCGAGTGTCACGAAGCCCGGCTCGCGCAGGAGATGTGCTAAGGATGCACTACTTACGGGAACGGCGGCGGGGGCGCAATCCCATGGAGGCGGCCGGAGGTGCGAAGCGACGCGCCGCGACGCGCGGGCACCTGCGAGCGTCTGATTCACGAGCGGCCGAGGTGACCGAGCGAGGCAAGCGGGGGGGCGGGGCCGGGGGTACGGGTGCCCCCCTGCGAGGACCGGCGGCGCTCGCGTAATGCGGCGGGAATGCGAGGCGGCGGAGAGGTGCGGGCGATGACGGAGGCGGCGAGGGCCAGTTTGTCAACGGCGGCGGTGGATTCGAACACTTGGAGGGGACAGATGGACACGTGAGATGGACTCGTGCAGGGGAACACGTGGATGTGGACATACTGATATGGGTTCGTGGGTGGATACGTAGGGTGAACATGTACAGGTGGTCATGTGAAGGTAGAAATGGAGACGAGGTGATGGGCACGTGGGGATGGGCACGTGGGGATGGGCACGTGGGGATGGGCACGTGGGGATGGGCACGTGGGGATGGGCACGTGGGGATGGGTACGTGGGATGGGCGCGTGAGGGTGGGCACGTGGAGATGGACACGTGGGGATGGGCACGTGGGGATGGACACGTGGGAATGAACACGTGGGGATTGACACGTGGTTGTGAACACGTGGATATGGAAACATGGATGTGAACACGTGGATATGGACATGAGGTTGTGGATCCGTGGAGGAGTACACGTGTAGCTGGATTTGATGACACGTGGAGGATGCAACGGTAATAAAAACGGCGGTGAAGACGACGATTTCGGCTGAGACGATGCCGTGCGCTGGTGATGGTGAGAGAGGGGGCGTCGACGGTGAAGGCAGAGATGGTGGTGTCGGCGCCGACGAGAATGTCGCTGACGGCAAGGAAGGGGGGAGTGAATGTGAAATGTAAAATGTGTCGGTTGAACCTGCCGTTGGTGACGTAGGAAACGGAGCTTGTATAATTTCAATGCCTGGAGGGACCGCTGATGCAATGGTTAGATTTCGCTTTCCAGTCTTACAACTTCGGAGAGAATGTTTGTGGATCCACTGAAATTTGTTAGAAGACTCTTTGCTTCTTCCGTATCTATTTCAGCCAGGCGGCATTACATTATCATCAATTCCAATCCGAAAGATTTATGTTCAAAGAAAGTCTTGCAGATTGACTCGGATATAGATTCATGACTCCTTTGCCAGTACAGTCAATGACCAGCTCACCAGGGCCACTGACGCGGGTCGAATCAAAACAACTACCGATCCAAATATCGTAATTGCCTAGTGCAGAGAAATATGTGGAATTTTTTCCTCGACTTATCATGACCGAATTCTGTCGTATATTAAGCTGAAAAATAATTTATTAAGTTCGTATTCATATTATTATTATTATTATTATTATTATTATTATTATTATTATTATTATTATTATTATTATTATTATTATTTGTATATTATATATTATTAGTATTATTGTTATTATTATTATTATTTGTATATTATATATTATTAGTATTATTGTTATTATTATTTATTATTCATATTATTATTATTATTATTATTATTATTATTATTATTATTATTATTATTATTATTATTTAAGGAAGTAATTTACGATCAATTTTGTCGAATTGAGATTAGCCTCTCACGCCGTTTTGGATACGATCTTAACGTCCCGTTTGGAACATCCTTGTGCACTATAAAACGTTCATGGTTGAAGGAACGTGGGCCGAAAGAATGTATTTGCTGAGAAGCAAGCTCCAGCTCAGCTTCGGCGTGGGCGGCGCGGCGCGGCGCGGCACGGGCACGGTGACTTCAGCGCCTGAGCAGGCGGCGGCGGCGGCGGCGGCGGCGGCGGCGGCGGCGGCGGAAGCGTTGGCGGGGCAGTCGCGGCAGATCCGTCGGCGGCGTCGAGGTCGTTCGAGGTCGCCTCGCCGCCGCCGCCGCCGCCCAGAGCTGTCGCGTAACGGAACTGGGTGCGACGCGACACCTGTCCGAGCCGCAGTCGCTGGTCAGGGCGCCGTGCCACGCCGCGGCCACACGCCGCGTCACGCTCGGGCTGAGTTCCTGCAGCTGGCCTGCCAGTAGCATACGTGGTGAGGTCGTCATTTATTGTTCTGGAGGGTATCTCTTATTAGCCGCAGCTGTTTTATTATTTATCCCAAATTTCTTATGAAATTGCGATATTAATGTATTTCGGTTTAGCTTACGTATCAGTTTACGTTATTATTGGATATAATGCTCATATATATATATATATATATATATATATATATATATATATATATATATATATATATATATAATGTTGGTGTGTTCGAGATCAATAAACCGCGACACCGTTTGTACGATCTCCGTGAAATTTGGCACATCTACACGTTTTTTTCATAGAGAAGGTTTTTATATTATTAATTTCTTTGTAACTACACTAGATGGTGCTTCAGTTAAATGCAATTCCTAATCTACTTGTGCTTCATTGGCGCTGGGCGTTGCCGTGTGACTGGGGGAAGACCGTGGAGGATAGGACATGAGGGCGGCGCGGAATGGAGAGAGAGGAAGAGAGGGAGAGAGGGGGAGGAGAAGAAGAGCACGTCGTCTGCCTGGTGCTGCTAGTATTAACAATTTTATTATGCTCTTCACCATCTCAATTCCTCCTGCAGTATCGTCTACCATCACTCCTTATTTCTCTACCAGTGTCATTGTTTCATCGAGGAAGATTTTAAAAGAATCATGCGAGTTTAATTGATAGATTTTACTTACCAACTCCAAGATAAATACATATTTTAATTAATAATAGAATATTTAATATTGCTTAATAAACATTATTATTTTTAATGCTTGTTACGGAGCATATTCGTTATTGTCAGAAAAGGGTCATATGACCGATACTATTTCTCAGTTTTGTATAATTTGACCTGCATAATTGGTACAATTCGCAATTTCAGAGCATCACATGTTTGAGTGTCTTTCCTCTACATAATGAGCGTTCGAATGCTACTCTACCTTATTCTATTCTGGAAAGAAGATCAAAGAAGAAGAATGCATAATGCATGAAATCTATTTTACATTCAACACAATGTACTCACATCAAGAAGTGGTGCAGTCTTTATCAAAATGATCAATACTGGCCATGAGGGAAGATCCTCTTCCATATGTAGATGTTCTCGATTTAGAGAACCATCAATAATTTAAACTGCTATCAAACACCCCTGTGCATGAATGAAAGAAGCACATCACGTCTGAGCCTTTCTCCGTTGCGGCAATGAAAGGACGATCGTGCTGACAGAACGTTTCTTTACAACCTCCCCTCTAGATGTTTTCTAAAATATCTCTGCTCCAGATCTTTCAGTTCTTTTACGTTAGTTTAACTAATACGAGACGGACGTTGTCAGTATTCTTATATCTTGTAATTAAGCGCAATGAATCGTTCTCTTTCTCACAATCTGTCGTCTCCTTGCATTGAAATGATTGAAGAAGTGCGTTGATACACAGGAAATAAATCCTATTAAACCAGTTCGTAAAACATTACCGTGCTTTATCGCGTCAGGCTCGATATTTCCACAGGAAATTATTGCAACTTCTTCTCCCGGTACGGGCGATTTGTAAAAATTGAAAGCAGTAAACGCAGACAGACGTCGAAGCACACCCTTCTAAAAACGCGGACGTAATTTTTATGGGGACCACTTTCTTGCGGGGAGCGACGTTTACTGCCATTGGGGCAGTTACGTGCTGTCTTGAAAGTGGGCGCAGCGCCCGGCCCCTGGCGGCGAAGGCAACTGGAGGAGCCGCTCGCGTTCCTGCGTTCGATGCGGACGGACAGAGACGGAGCGCGCCATAGCGGCCGAGATGCTATCTCCCCTCCGGACGACGGACGCGGGATGGACGACCTCGCTCGTTTTTTGTTTTTTTAAAAATAGTTTTTATTTCCTTGTTCGATTGATTGATTGATTTTTTCGTGTTTCCGGGCGCGTCAACTGCTTCGGTCATTAGTCCCGTTAGTGTAGTGCATGTTTTTCTCGGGAGATGGCGGTGAACTTCCCCGGCTGGATGGCGAGATCCGGCGCCGACCTACCGTCGGCTAGTGGGGTTTCCCCCAAACCAGGACTCTCCCACCAACGGGGCACCACCCCAGTCGGGACAAGCTCTAAGCTCCCGACCGGTCTCCCGGAATATGTGGGAGTGTAGTGCATATTAGTGTAAGTGTGTGTGCAAGGGGAGAGGATAGGACAAGGAAGAGGAAGGACAGATCGCGGGCGGTCCGTGGCCCGTTTGGTAGGGTACTGCTCCGGCATTGGCCTGGTGTTGATCGGAGAAACCACGGAAAACTACCGATCAGAGCAGCCGGCCGCTAGAATTCTCCTCCTGACAGTGATTGAATTTGACCTAACTGAAATGCTAGTGTCGAAAATCCTGCCGCTGTCAGGACTAGAATCTAGGACCTCCCGGTCAGAGGCGCTGCAGTGACATCAGTTGATGCACTGAGCTACCGCTACCGGTTCCTTGTTCGACATTATTATGCATTTAAAGGGTTTTTATGATACATAGTATACAATTTTGTTGTAATTACATTTCATCATGCATGAACAATGGTAGAAGACTAATATTTACAATATAAACAATAACAACTAAGGATACCCACGAAGGGTCCTTCAGAAAAATGCAAACAATATTTGGATTAAAAACATAAATATTTAATTTAGAAATGTTGGAACCTGCTTTACAGCTAATTAAGGAGGATGTAGTAGGTGTTAAGAATATCTTGAGTTTATTCGTGGAAAATGATGGGCTGATTTACCTAGAGTGTACAAAGGAGTGGCTGGGCAAGATGAAAGAGAAGAGTAAAAATTAGAAGAAAGTTTTAGATTCCAAGTTTTCAGAGGTTCTATTGATAGTTCTTTTAAAATTTGATCATTTCTGATATACTATGGTGCTTTTAAAACATTTCTTAAAAATTTATTTTGCAGTACTTCCAGTTTTTGAAGGTTACCTCGCTCGTGTGGTAGACGTACTAATCGCGCACTTTTTCTAAGCTAAGTAAAACTTGGGCAGATATCTCAGGAAGAGTAAATTAAAAAATAAATGTTCAGAAATTAAATTTTGAAATTACCTTACTACACAAATTATCTTTTTTATCTGCTCATGTGCTATTCAGAGAGGACCACTCAGTCTCCTTTTCAAATAAGTACCAATATTCACCGTCTTTATAAACAGTAATTTTTTGGGCAAAACTGTAGATGAATTATGGTGCGTACTACGCCATCTCCCAATTTCCGAAAACGCCACTAACACCTTCTATGGCCGGTTACTGAAACCAATACAGAGGACGCTCCAAGGAGGGAAACAAATGTCGAAAAACACTGTGATACAGGAGTCCTAATCTATTATAACTCTAAAGAGGTTGTATCTGCAGCACTTACACTGTTAGTACAAAGTGTGAAAAATATCTCACACAAATTTTGGTTTTGATGGATAAACTTGTATCGGCTATTATAAAGTTTCAAAATCATATGACAAGACTCAATATAATCTATCAATATCTATTCCATACACATTTAGCATTTCCATCGCTGAAAGGATTAGCAAACTATTATGGTGAATTTTTTTAAAATGTAAACAACGGAGATTTTCAAACGGAAATTTGCTACTACATCTCAACGACATAATCAATGGGAGAATAAACAGCAATCTTAACCAGCTTATTGAATATATATCAACTTATTTATATAGCCAGAATCTTATTTCACGACATGATTTGCGTTAGAAGGAAGTGGCTGTGAAGGTATTCCCGTCTCATGATTGTGTGAAGGAACAAAGCTCTGTATCCAGAGCACTGAAACTAGATACTGCGGGAACCCGCCCTTCCTCGCATATCTCCGGGAGCTTCTTTCTTAGGTAAACAAGGTCGCCACGCCCTCGCCCCTCCCCTCCCCTCACCGCACCTCACCCCCTCCCTCCCGCCCCGCCCCGCCATATCCCGACGCGACCACCCGACGCGTTTTGTTCGATCGGAATGTGCATCAGATAGGCGGCGGGTCGTGACCGCGAATATGTTTGGAAATGCGCTGCTCTTCGCGCATTGTGCCCGGAATAGGAAGGCTATCGGGAGGGGCGTCCTTTCTCCTGTCAGTCATTCGGATGCCCTCCGCTGACGCTTTTCGGCCGCTGGAAAAACAATCCGCAGGCGACGGCGTCGGAACGATCAAGGCGTCCAAACGGCGACGGAGAAGAAGACAGTGGATGGTGGTCATGCGTGGGCGGTGGTGACCGAACAGAAGGCGGTAGAAATCACAGACTGGAAGAGGCAGAGGAAAGGGTGATTGAAGACGATGACAGAGACGGTACCCCGGGTGATGCGGACAGAGGTGGAAATGATAAAACAAAGTCGGAAATAGGGATGGAGGCTTTGGCGATGGAGATGAAGACGGAGAACGTTGGTGGAGATGGAGATGTTTGAAATAAAGACAAATCCTAGAGGCGAAGTGCTAGTCGTCTCGTAATCGAAGTATATGACGGAGGTTTTATGGGAGTCGCGGCCCGATGTGCGTGGACGGTGGTGACCGAACAGAAGGCGGTAGAAATCACAGACTGGAAGAGGCAGGGGAAATGGTGATTGGAGACGATAACAGGAACAGGTTACCTCAGGTGGTGCAGACAGAAGTGGAAGGGATAAAGCAAAGACGGAAATAGGGATGAAGGCGTTGACAATGTAGCTTAAGACGGAGAATGACGGTGGATTGGCCGACGAAATGGTTTCACAAATGTATCGTGTGTACAATGTATCTTCGGCAGCCAGCGTCGTCGTGGGCGGTGCGGCTTGTTGGTGGTACTAAAAATCAAATCTGTAGTTCGCTTACAGCTACAAATAATTTTTCTACAACTCGGGAGAGAAAATTTCCAGTTTCTTAAAAGTTGCTAACATCGCTAACATGGTATTCATCATACGTGTATGTATAGTAAAATATTGGGAAAAAGATTCTGGAGTTCAAGAATACGTGCGAAGATTATACTCGTCTCCCGTACGTCATACATAGTTTTTAGTGTTTGATTGATTGATTGATTTTTTTGTGTTTCCGGGCGCGTCAACTGCTTAGGTCATTAGTCCCGTTAGTGTAGTGCATATTTTTTCTCGGGAGATGGCGGTGATCGTCCCCCGTTGGATGGCGAGATCCGGCGCCGACCTACCGTCGGCTAGTGGGGTTTCCCCTTAACCAGGATCCGCCACCAGCGGGGCACCACCCCAGCCGGGACAGGCTCTAAGCTCCCGACCGGACTCCCGGAATATGTGGTTGTGTAGTGCATGTTAGTGTAAGTGTGTGTGTGTGTGTGTGTGTAAGGGGAGAGGATAGGACAAGGAAGAGTAAGGACAGATTGCGCGCGGTACGTGGCCCGTTTGTTAGGGTACTGCTCCGGCATTCGCCTGGTGTTGTTCGGAGAAACCACGGAAAACTACCGATCAGAGCAGCCGGCCACTAGAATTCTCCTCCAGACAGCGACTGAATTAAGTGTTTGACGAAAAAAATCGAATTAAATCAGATCAGAAGGGAGGGGCAGATTCTGGAATTGAAAAAGGGTGCAGATTACCCTCCTCTCTCATCTCTCACATACCGTTTTTAGTAATATCTAAAAAAATTCAAATTGAAACAAAAACAAATAGCAGGAGCCAGGCGCAGGCGGCGGGGGCGGCTGTGGTCTTTCCGCCTCCTCCGCCAGCAAACCTCTGCGCCTCGCCGGGCGGACGTGACGCAACGCGCCGCGATCCTCCCCACAAAGCGCGTCGTTGAGGGGTTTCTGAAAATCGGGCAGGATATACTTAACAAGTAACGCGAGATTCTCCGCCCCGCCGCACAAAGCGTTCGGCTGTTGAAAAGCGGCGCGGCGCGGCGCGGGGCGGCGCGCGCGGCCTTTGAGCCACAGCCGCGAGGCCGCGTGGGCCCTTCGCGCCAGGAATGTGTCAGAGCGCCCCTCGGCGACGCTCTCGATATCAGAATTCACGGCACGTTCGAATCTGGGGCCAGCGCTCAATAGTGGGGAGATTGATGTGATAAAGCAGGGTTTTCGTGGATGGTAAAAGAAAAGTGGTGTATTAAGTTTCTATTCGTTGGTTGAGTATGCGTTCCTACTGTAGCACCAAATATAATACAAAAATCTGTAACCCAATAGTGAGTGGTAGAACATTCACCATTGTCTCCACAAATAGTTGTGATGATAATATATATTCTGTATCGACTGCCGCTAAGATGGCAAGTTGGTGATACGATACATTTACCTAATGCATATGGGAATAAGTTGGTTGAGAATTCCGAATTCACTTATGGTTGGTGTCAAGAACAACCAATATATGGTCACTGTCTCATCAATAATGGAGAAACACGAGATGTGGATAACTTGATCTGAAGGTGTGAGAAAGTTTAGATGGATAGAATTTTACCAGACGCACATTACTTACAGATGGTTTCGTAGCTACGACGGTTGAGTACTGTTGATCCTCCCACGTTAGTGGATGGTAAAGCTACAAGTCACGCAACATGGCAAATCGAACTTATATTGAGAACTCTCCAGACGAAAAGAAAGTGCGTATCGCCGTAAACAGTGCAGCGAGGCCATGGAATCTTCTGAACATAGTAGAGCATGAATTGTTTACTTGATAATTCACTAATGTGCGATAACATTCCGAACAGCTTCTGGATCAATGGTTTACGCGGTCTCCGAACGGCTCGTCAAACCCAACCTGGTCAATCAAATTAACTGGTCATTTAAATTAAAAATGAAATCAAACCCAAATAAAAGTGCTGGAAACATTTTCTCTTAGGGCTTTATACTCTAGCAACCACATTAACTTTAAATAATGATGTTCCCAAATAAACCCATCAAATATTAGGACTGCACATGGTCACCAAAATGAATTGGATTCAGCAGATAATCGCCAAAGTAATTGAAACGAAAATCAAACTGCATAAGCTAAGAATATTAAAGAATCGGAGCTTATACCTCCCGTACAACACTGCAATAGAATTATTCAAAACAATAAGACCGACACTTCTCTACGCCTGTCCAATACTGACCAATACTTGAAAAAACTCAACAAAATCTAAATAGTCCAGTACTAATTCCTATGCACCATCACTGATGCCCCCTGATTCATATCAAATCACCAATTGTATGATTAATTAAACCTCGAACACATCATTTAACACATTGCTTATCTGTCCAATAACTTCTCCAATATTCATCTCATCCAAAATCTGTCCTCACGCAATCTGTGTAAAAAACCCACTGATCCTACTTCCATTATAAATAAATAACAATTCCATACATTCTTAACAATAATTTTGGATCTTGAGAACACTTAAGGTGCCATCATGGCTTTCTCAACCTCTGAATTGGGTAAGCTCAAGTTAAATAATAATTGCCAAGCCATTTATAATACAAATGTGTAGTCAATATTTTAAAGGGATCTAAGTACAACATAATAATAATAAATATAATAATAATAAATATAATAATAATAATAATAATAATAATAATAATAATAATAATAATAATATGTATGCATGACACATACAGATTAAGACAATTTTTTCCATATGTAAATTAAAACATAGACCATGTGTTATGTGAATATTTAGTGCAAAGTTCAATGTATTAATGACTGATGATAAATTGAATGTACAAATGTCACATAAAAATTCTCTAATGTAAATCTGTAATGATGTCGCTGATGATCATAGTAGTTAAAAAGCGACATAAAATAAAATAAAATAAATAATAATAATAATAATAATAATAATAAACACCCGTGCAAGTTGTCGTTAAGCGGAATTTCACCACAATACCATTGTGTTGAAAACAAAACACATTCACCCTAATCGCCTCGTTCGTTTGATGAGAATCTAGCCAAAAGCGTTCCATAGCAGGAAGCCAGAAGCGGATCAAAGTGACGTGTCCCCGCAGCGAAATGCCTCGCCGGTGATTTCAATGCGCGCGCATGGGAGCCGAATGGGCCCCGTCGCCGCACGTCGAAGGGCCACTCCTCCGCCTCCATAAGCGCTCGGCCGAACAATGAGATCGAGTGGGGCATCTCGGGGATGCGTCACCGCGCGGAATGCGCGCCGGGGTACCGATGAAGTGCCGTGCAGGGGGTGGGAGGGGGCTCGCGGAGAACGCCTGTCGTGAGACGTGACCCGCATGGCAGACCCACCGCCGCCCGCCCACTAGTCGCTCGCTTCAGTTCTGCTCCGGTGGGGCCAAGAGGGCGTGAATATTGTTTTACTGCCACAGCGTGTGGATAAATGGGACACACGTGGAATGTGTTGTATACTTGGCGGTGATTCAAATGGTTGTACATGTTAAAATGGAAGGAGAGATAAGTTAGATTAAACTATCTGGGGTCAATGAGGTATCTACCACAATAGTGTTAATTATCATTTTAATATCACATTTAGCCAAACACGTGTTTCGGGAACACTCTTCCCATCCTCAGTGGTTCCAAGTAACACAGATTAAACACATAAGTTCAATGAGAGTCGTCAAAGTATGACGCCATTTTGTTCGTACGCTGTACGAATGCAGACTGCCTTCGTACAGCGTACGAACAAAATGGCGTCATACTTTGACCCGAAACACGTGTTTGGCTAAATGTAATCATATTAAAATTATAATTAATACTATTGTGGTAGATACCTCATTGACCCCAGATAGTTTATCATGGAGTACCACAAAATCTCCGCTGCCACCACAGAATTTATTAAGTTAGCTTGTAAAAAATCACCAATTGAAACTCCGAATTTGCCTAACTTCGCTCTCGCATTTTCCATTCAACGGTGAGTCTTCGTACTTCGGCATCAGAAATTAACGTAAAACATTCTATATTCAAATCGACATTTTCAATGCATTTGACGTCGAAATTCAGATTTTTGTTATTTGTTTCACTTTTCTCATTTAACTGCTACTGAAGTATTTCTACTTAAATACTCATATTCCAAGCGTGTACTATTTTTCCATACTATTTTGCCATTTGTCAAAAACAACAACAACAAACAAACAAAATAAACTTGCGCCCGTGGTCCCAAGAGATAAAGGGGTAGAGCGTTCAGGGCAAAAATATTTCTTTTCATACGTCCCTAAACAGCCGGTTTCAAAGGCATTAAAAATAAGCTGTTTTATGAAATAATTTTGTACTCGTCATTACACTGTCTCAAAATTTGAAATTTTAAAAAGTAGGTAGAAAACTTTTTTTAAAAAGAAGCTCTCAAATATGGTTTTATTTGTAAATTCACTAAATATTAGCCATTTAGAGAATTATTCGTATTTATGGAATATTCTTCATTGTATTTGTTTTTGTAAATACACTATGTAAAAAATAATTGTATGTCAATAGCTGTTCTTTGATAACATTTTTCATTTTCATACAGGTGATACGGCGGAATCTGACTGCTGACTTTTGGTAAGTTAGCACCTCCATAAGTTCAATACCGTGTGCTATAGCTATTATTCACATACCGTATAATGATAGGGTCACTAAACAGTATAAAAACAAAACATTTATAGAGCAATCGTTACCAACAACCGAGACGCATCTCGTGCTTATTCTCTGTCAAAGATTTTGATTGCCTTAACACTGAATGTTTACAAATAAAAAACAATAAATATTTGCTTTGAGAAGTTAACAAAAGAATTGGAGTACAGATATTGCACATGTTCTTCTGCTGTGAAGTTAACATAATACCA
Source organism: Teleogryllus occipitalis (assembly GCA_011170035.1). Classification (NCBI taxonomy): domain Eukaryota; kingdom Metazoa; phylum Arthropoda; class Insecta; order Orthoptera; family Gryllidae; genus Teleogryllus; species Teleogryllus occipitalis. The sequence goes on along the minus strand of BLKR01000796.1, from coordinate 236,488 downwards.
TTAACATTGTCTCTAAATGTTAAGAAAGTTACTCAATTTACAAACTACAGATATAATTTTACGACGGTCTTCGTTCACTGACTATCCAACAAAATTAAAACATGTTATGTTCACTCAGTGCATATAAAAACATCTCACTCATTAAAAGAGAGAGAAGATTCCTCAAGAAATAATTAATATTATCAAAATGTTCGAATAATTTGGTTTCCGTTCCTTCGACAGACGATCTGAAGTGTGGAAAAACCATCAAAGAACTTTTCTAGCTGAGGCTGGAACCGCGGGGTAATGAATGCACCAAATGTGAGAGACCTGAGCCATGCCTTGAAGGCTCGCATACTGCTCGCGCGAGCGGTCAGTGAGTCACTGCAGCGCTTCATTTGCCGCCAAAGGCGCCGCGTGCAACGCCTGAGTTGGGCGGCGCGGCTCTCGTTTGAAGAGCACTGCGTGCGCCCCGCCACCTCCCCCGCGCACGGCCGCGCTCATTAGCATGCGTGGCGCCGCCCGCGCTCCAGCGACCTCTGCCCCGCTGCCTCGCCCCCTCCTCCTCCGTTTCCACCGGCCTCGTCTCATCTTTCTTCACTTTTTTTTCCATTTCCATCTCCTCTTCCATCTATTTCTCCACCGCCTCTTCCCTCTCTTTCTCCATCTCCTCTTCCATCTCTCTCTCTCTCACACACACCCTCTCTCTCACTCTCCCCCTCTCTCTCTCTCTCTCCCCCTCCTCTTCCCCCTCTCTCTCCCCCTCCTCTTCCATCTCTCTCCCCCACCTCGTCCATCTCTCTCCCTCCTCTTCCATCTCTCTCTCCATTTCCTCTTCTATCTCCCTCTCTCCAACTCCTATTCCACCTCCTCTTACATGTCCATATCCACCGCCTCTACCATCTCTTTCTCCACCGCATCTTCCATCTCTTTCTCCACCGCCTCCTCCATCTCTTTCTCCACCGCATCTTCCATCTCTTTCTCCACTGACTCTTCCATCTCTTTCTCCACCGCCTCTTCCGTCTCTTTCTTCATCTTCTCTTCCATCTTCATCTCCACCTCCTCTTCTATCTCTTTCTACATCACATCTTCCATTTCAATCTCCACCCCTCTTCCATCTCATTCTCCACCTCCTATTCTATCTCAATCTTCACTCTCCCCCTCTTCCATCTGCTTCTCCACCGCTTCCTCCTCCCGCCCTACACCAACCTCTCTTCTCCCAACGCCTCCGCCTCGACCGCATCCATCTCCACCTCCGTCGTCGTCCCTCCTGTGGCTCCCGCTCGGCCGTTGCGGCGCGGCGCAGTGCGGCGGCCGCAGAGAAGGGCGCGCTCGGACTTGACCTGGCGAGTCCTGACGCGCACGCGGACTTCAGCCCCGGAAGAGGTGGGCCGCGTTCGGCCTCCGAGAAGGTTCTTTTAACTGCCTTCCACACATTTAAACAAGAAGAAAAGCGTCGATCCGAAGCACCGCGAAATGTTGCACAAGAATATAATTTAATATGTCGCATAGTGTGATAAGTTTTCAGAACAACAAAATTTGCTTGTTGAATAATTGTATATTTTAAGTTTGTGACCTAACGCCTATTCCTGTGTCGAAGGTTTTTTTCCTCCACACCTTGTGCAAAAGAAGCTCTGCAGAAGCATTTGGCTTTTCTTTTCTTCTTCTTTTTTTCTTTTAAACAAAATTGAATGCATGATAAGATGGGCGAGGCAAAATCTACCTGTTAAAATGACAAAACGTTTCCGATATTATTTTGCCAAAAAATCTAAAATATTCCTACTACATTATATTTCTGTATTGATTGTATATTAGTGCCTTTCTTGCCTGTAGGGTATCGTGGGTGTAATCTAGGTAGTACACTCGTATTACGAAGTTTTCACAGTCGTGATTTGCAACAAAACAAAGCGGGGTCACTGTGTTTCGACAATATATTTAAGATCATAAGAATCACTTCCAGTTGCATTCAACGAACATCGTCTCACATTTATGAAAAAAAAGAACGAATCCACGTGGGCAATCAGTTTTATTCCAGAGATGAGACTAGAAAAGTAACTGAATTACTGTGCCAAATAGCACAGCGTAACAAATACATATTAAACGATTTCATTCGCTTCCGTCGTGCTTCACTGTGAGCGTCCAATGCCCTGTGTTCCTCGCGAGTTCCTAATTATCCTCTGGGGGCGTGTGGGGTGGGCACCCCTTTGTGCGGTGGCGGTTTTGAATTCCGGGGGCGTGCGCCCCCTGTGGGCGGGCGGGTGCTCTCCGCCTCGCGGGCGTTGCGCCCATTGTGTACACAGCGCGCGCCTTATGTAAATGTTGCCGCGTGGAGCTCCTCCCGGCTGCGGCCGGCTGGTGACGCGCCCCAGCCGCCGTTGCTGCTGCCGCCCGTCGCCGCCCACCGTCACCAACTCCGCCGCCGTCCTTCTGGCTGCCGCCACCCCCCGTCTCCGATTCCGCCGCCTCAATCACCGTCGTTCTGGCTGCCACCGTTCGTCGCCGCCCAACGTCACCAAATCCGTCGCCGTCGTTCTGGCTGCCGCCACCCGCCGCCGTCCCCCGTCTCCAGTTCCGCCGCCTTAATCACCGTCGTTCTGGCTGCCACCGTCCGCCGCCGCCCACCGTTACCAACTCCATCGCCTCAGACACCGTCGTTCTGGCTGCCGCCACCCGCCGGCGCCCCATCACCAACTTCGTCACCTCAGTCACCGTCGTTTTATCTGCCGCCTCACACCGTCGCCCCATCACCAACTTCGTCACCTCAGTCACCGTCGTTTTAGCTGCCGGCTCACACCGCCGCCCACCATCACTAGCTCTGCCGCCTCACTCACCGTCGCGACGTTCGGGTTGCCGCCACCCGCCGCCGCCAACCGTCATCATCTTCGTCACCTCAGTCACCGTCGTTCTGTCTCCCGGCGCCGCTACAGTCACTTGTGGGCCCTCCGCAACGTTAGTGACTCACCGTCACCGTCATTCCACCGTCACCGTCATTCCACCGTCACCGTCGTTCCCACCATCACCGTCATTGCCACCGTCACCGTTACCGTCATTCCCACCATCACCAACATCGTTAGATACGAGGAGGTTTTCAGAGAGTTTTTGCATGGCGAAACTTTATAGAAATCGACAGCCCTTTGGAACTTCTGGACATGCGCTGTTCAAGTTTTGCGTCACTTTTGTGCATCTTCGCATGCGTATGATCGAGATTGCAGTCGATTGCTATGTAGTCGATTGATCATACGCTACACCATGCAAAAACTCCTTTTTGAACGGCAAAGCGAACAGCGACCCAGCAATTTTGATCTTCTGCATTTTCACAGATGCACAAAAGTGATGCGAAACTCGAACTGCTCATTTGCTGAAGATCGACAGTGCTGTCGATTGCTTCGTCGTGTAAACATTCCCTACTGACTTTGCAATTCTCATGTCGTACTTCATCCTCGACTGTCACTCGAGTTCGTGAAGTCATAAATTATACCTACATTGGGGAAATATTGTGTCTGTTCACATTATAAGTGTGTCTTTCATGTTACCATGTTGTCTATTTGTTCTGAGCACTCGTCAATACATTGTTATTGTTCTTTAAAAAGCCTTATATACTACATTCATATAAATATAATTCTTTACTCCTGAATTTTATTGTTACTAAACCAGTATTTATTGATGCAATTTTTATCGACTCGCTCTTTCATACACATCAGCTACTTGGAGTGAAACAAAACTACTTGAGAATTATACTCAGAGTAACGTGTTGTACGTACTTTAATCAACGATTTTATTGCAAAGAATACCGACCATTCCATCAGTCGCTGTACAGAAGCCAGTTTCTACGCTTCTCCGTTTATGAAACTCAACAGTTATAAGCCCCTCACCATTCATTTCTTCCCACTCCCTCGCAGAGAAGTCTCGAGGTCCAAAGGAGCGCTTTTCATTCCGCGGCCCTCCTGTTGCCATCTTGCGCCCTCCGCCCTTCCAGTCCCCGTTTACGGCCGCACCTGGCTGTTTCATTTCGCTCTCTCACCGGCGGGCGAGGAGGCGGAGAGCGAGCGGGGCGAAGTGGGCGGTAGCAATGGGCGGTGGCAATGGGCGGCGACCAGTGGGGAGTGCGCAGAGGGCGGTGGGCATGGGGCGGCAAGCGGCGGTCAGGAAACGGCGGGAGAGGCACGCTTCCAGGCTCCAAACTTTCGTTGTGAGTTGTAAGCCAAAGACGAGGAAGGAAAGATCGCGCGCGGTCCGTGGCCCGTTTGTCAGGTTACTTCTCCGGCATTCGTGTGATACTGGTCGGAGAAACAACGGAAATCTGCCGATCAGCCGATGGCTAAAATTCTCCTCCAGACATCGGCTGGATTCGACCTAGCTGTACAGCTTCAGTCGAATCCGCCACCGTCAAGACTCGAATCCTTGGACCTCTCCATTAGGGACGCTGCAGCGACAACGGTTGTCATTGAGCCATTTCGGTCGAGTTATTTAGTTTGTTGGTAAAATGTTTAATGCGCAGTCGCAGAGTTCGTACTAGGGATGCGTCATCGATGCCGATGTTTTCAAAATATCGGTTTCTATAAAAATATCGATATTTGAAACACCAATGTATTGAAGTGGATGCTTTTTGACAACGATGTTTTGTAATCGATGATTTTACGTATTCGTGTTCGTGGATGAAAAATTCCTACAAACACTATTTTCTAAAAGTTAAAATAGGGGTTATGAAACTGATGGTACCACTGACAGTTTCGATGTTCGAACCATACAAACGCGTTTTGTACTAGCTTAAACGAGCATATTATCCCCCGCCCGAGATGGTACTGATACCCTGATATTTCCTTCGTTTTTACTCATTTTTTGCACATAGAAAGGCGTTTTTAAACTTTGTTTACATTTAATTTTAATAATAAATGAATATACACCGCCACTCACAAATTAAATTTTGCTGCGCACAAATTTAATGTTAGAGGTTACTAAACCATCTGTAAAACATCGATGTTTCGTCTATCTGTCCGTCCGTCTGTGAACAACGCTAGAAGCTAAACCGTTTAGGGAATTTTCTCCAAAATTGATAGCCCCCAATCGATCTGGCTGATGTCGGGGCCCCTTGAATTTGAAACCGATATTTTAATTTTGGGGGTACTTTACATGAAGGCCCTGGGATATTTTCCAAATTAAAAAAAACTGGTTCCATCGTTTTTGACTAAATTTTGTTGTTGGACAGTGTGAAGAATGTTTAAGAGAGTGGTGTAGGTCTCATATTCGTTGAAAACCCTGATTTTTCGAAAATTGCAAAAGTTCAACACTTTTTCAGCATCTTCCTACAACTAAAATATTAAAGATAGAAATTTTCTCATTCACAAAATCTGTTCTTTAAATATAGATTTTGCAATGAGATCACGTAGTTGTTTTTCAAAATTTGAGTACTTTTCACGTAATTTTGCGTGAAAATACGGGCGAGAAACTACGTACTGTTTTAGCTCCATCAGTTTGTCCATATATAACTAACTTCGACTCTTTAATTTTGAACATCGATGTTAGGCAACATCGATGTTTTGTTATCGATCACTAGTACGCACTCCGCCCACTGTGCAGCGGGTGGCGGGCAGGGCGCGCTTCGCAGCTCCCCCTCCGACGCCGGATCGACTGGAGCCGCGCCATATGCGCCGAGCCCTGACGAATCTCGGGGGGCCACGCGCCCCTTCAAAGCCCCCCACCCCACCCCACCCCCTGATTAAACTCGCTCTCTTTATGGTTTCTAATTTCCTCCGCAAGGCCGAGGTGAAGTTTCCGCCGTCCGTTTTTATGGGGTGGAAAGTGGAGCAGATGCTGCCGCGATGCCGAGAGCGACGCAGCCTCGCAGATATGAATGTTTAACGAGAGAGGTCCGCGCGATTCTTTCGGAGTTGTAAAGTCTCACGACCAAGAAAATATCGTGAGAACTCTCGAATGCATTGTGAGGAGAATGAAATGGAATTGTATTAAAATTCCGCGTGAAATATCAATGAATGATACGATGATACTGCTAATCCACGTTCTCTCAGGGTACTGGTTACAAAAATGAACACTCCAACGTTGATATAATTTACAATTCATTCACAGTAAGTAAGATATAAAATACTTCGTATACTATAAAAATGTGGAGATATTCAAGTAAGCTATATCTAGACCTAGAAAGTTTATAGATGTTAAATATAAGATGCGATTTCCAGCTTTCCATTATACATCTTGTTGAACTCTCCTTAATGCAAAACAATGAAATGCTTTGGTACGTTTCTGTTGCTTTTGACTCTAGGTTGAACTATAAAGTGTGATCATTCAAAAAGTAAATTTGTTTAATTGTGGTGTTTTTTAAGTGGTCCTTTTCAACTTGTTTTCCTTTCCTTCATTGTACATTTCGATATCTTGCCCATGACATATCTCAAACGCCCAGGTTGATGCACTTTCACCTTTTTCTGGACGTAAATTGACGATGTGGATGATAAAGTCAATAAAGAGAACAAGTAATTTTGACGTATTCACATTAAGAATGTTTCTAGTGTTAAAACAGGACAAAAGTTGCGCGTTAGGTGGAAAAGGCAAAGATAACCGCAATATTAAACAGAAGAATATGGTTTATAAGAGTGAAATTCAATACTTTTTTTCTTTGCTGACAATCTATATATTTAAAAAAATAAGGTATTCTGCCATGGCTTCGTTTAGAGCTTCTACTGAACCGATTGTAGTATTTTTTCCTTTAAATGAGAGAATGTGATCCCTAGATGTGTTATCAGATATTGTTTGTGTTGATTCACCAACATTTACGGTGTAAATTAATTAATTAAATCATTTTTTAATACTACGCTTATCAGTAGTCAATTGTTTTCTTCCAAAGGGTGGCTGTTTCAAAATCGATTGTATGAAACGCTAGATGTGAGTCCACGCTGCTTCATGGTGGCGCTGCTTGATGTTTTGTTTTGATTGTTGAGATTTGTTTACAATTCGTCACGGTTTTGTTTCAGTCTAATAATTGCATTGTGGCTTTGACAGTTTGCATGCTTTTGTGATGTATTTTATAGAGAACATTCGGAGAGTGGGTTTTGCTCGGTTGTACTGAAGTAGTGAAGTTGTTCACAGGTTATGTCGAATTCCGAATCGTTGTCCACGCGCCCCCAAAGAAGCAAACGTACATTAACTGGACGCAGAGAATGAGAAAGTCAGCGCAGAAAATGTAAGTTTTGGGAACTACACATCACAGAATATCTTCGTTATAACCCGAAGATCCAAACAATGCAACATATTGTGAACATTAGTCTGGGCACAGTATTTTACATTTATCTAAGATCTCACCGCCAAATTTTGACGGGCTCTCACTAGTAAAATTAAAAAGTATGCACTGCGTCTACTATTCTCAACAAACAATATGTGCCTCGTGTGTCTGACGTACGCATGTGTATATGAGATGCGTTTCAAATTTGGTGGTAGCTGCGCTAACAAACGGGCACCTCACCCAAGTATTTAGACAATGGCATGTTCCAGAAGCTTAAATGATCGATCCGATTATGGCATTGATAATGGTTATGGTTTGATGGGAGGAGCGTTAGCAAATGAACGCTGGAATAAGCGAGGCAGAATGCGTGAGATCCTCGGGAGAGCGTGGCAGCGCCAGTGGCGTCCGGAGCGCTCGTGATTGGAAGCGCGTTGGGAAGCGATCGCGTCGGGCGTCGCGCGTGTCGCCCGCGCCGATGGGCAAAAGAACCTGTTGATCCTTCCCACCTGCCACCCGCCCGCCCGCCTGCGCATCCCAAGGGGCGTGAATTTCGCCGGCGAGCGCGAGCGCAGACGCGACCGCTTCGCCTACGCCGCCGGTTGATTTATTGATTGATTGTTAGTGATTCCGAGTCAACTACTGAGGTTGTTAGTCCCGTAGGTGTAGTGCATGTTTTTCCATCGGGACGTGGCAGTGATCTTCGTCCACTGGATGACGAGATCCGGCGCCGATCTACCGTCGACTCGCGGGGTTTTCCCTGACCTGGTATCTCCCACCAGCGGGGCACCGCCCCAGCCGGGACAAGTTCTAAATCCCCGATCCGTCACCCGGCATATGTGGTAGTGTAGTGTACGTTTGACAAGGTGTGTGTGTAAGGGGTGAGGATAGGACAAGGAATGGGAAGGAGAGAGCGCGCGCGGTCCGTGGCCCGTTTGTTAGGGTACTGCCCCGGTATTGGCCTAGTGTTGATGGAGAATCCTCGGAAAACTACCGATCAGAACAGCCGGCCGCTAGAATTCTCCTCAAGACAGCGATTGAATTCGAACTAACTGAAAAGCTAGTGTCGAAAATCCTGCCGCTGTCGGGACTCGAACGTAGGACCTCCCGATCTGCAGTAACATTAGTTGATGCACTGAGCCACCGCTCCCGGTGCCTACGCCGCCGGACAGACTAGAGCGCAGCGCGGGGCGGCAGCCCGGTAGTGATGGCAGATTTCAGCAAAACATCAACACTTCTATTTTGTACCACAATGATTACTCGTTCTTCGAAGCACCAGTTTGCGTCATGAACCATGTGACCACAATATGCGCACTTCGTTCGATAAGCCAGATCAGTCGCAGGCCGCCATGTCGCATGGAGAGCAAGAGGTGTTGAGAAACATTTTGAAATTGACATAAAGTGACAATTGTTAACGAAAAGTAACACGATGATGCTGTAATTGAAATAAGCGATGAAAAAAAAGTGCTTCATAAATATGTTTCTATTTCTTGTAACGAGGCGATAATTTTGGTATCTGGCTGCATTTAAAATTCCCGCTAATATTGTGACGCAACCTGGTTCCTGAAGCTCATACGATTCGAAAGAGCCCCCCCTGGCCATTAATATTCCGTAAAGAGCAATTGGCTTCCATACAGATAGATCGCGAGGTTCCTAGTCGGTCACCCAACCAGGAACCCGCGGTGTCTCGAATTCGCTTAACCTTCGTGACTCCACGTAGTTAACGAATTCGGCTAGCGACGACGATTTCGCGGTAGTGGCCTTCCAGTAAAACCATCTCAGCATTCGCTTGGATGACCGACTGTGGCAATGGTGGTGGGGGCGGCAGTGATGTTGGCAACGTCAATAGCGACTGCGGAGGCGAAGCCGGCAGTCGTTGAAGAGCTGCATTAGTGGAGGAGGCCGCAACGATGGCAAAACAAGTGGCACTCAATGAGCGGCGTTGTTTGTCGCAGTTTGGTGGCGCGACAGCTGTACCAGCAATGACTGCAGCAGGAGGTACGGAGGCTCCGAAAGAGGCTGGCGCGGGAGGTTGATGATATAGAGCAGGGAAAACGGTCGGGGTTGCGGGTGCGGCTGCGTTCGAGAGCGAGGCGGATTGTTTGATTGATTGGTGATTCCGGGCGCGTCAACTGCTAAGGCATTAGTCCCGTAAGTCTTGTGCATACTTTTGTTACGTGTTCTTCCACCACTGGATGGTGATATCCGGCTACGACTTACCCGTCGACTTGCGGGCTTGCATCGAGATATCTCCTACCAGCGGGGCACCACCCCAACTGGGACAAGCTCTCAAGCTCCCGACTGGCTTCCCGACAATTGTGATAGTGTGGGGCATGTAAGTGTGTGTGTGTGAGTGTGTGTGTGTGTGAGTGTGTGTGTGTGAGAGTGTGTGAGTGTGTGTGTGAGTGTGTGTGTGAGAGAGAGTGTGTGTGTGTGTGTGTGTGTGTGTGTGAGTGTGTGTGTGTTAGTAATGGACGAGGATAAAATAAGGAAGTGGAAAGAAAAATCGCGCGCGGTCCGTGATCCGTTTGTTTGGGTACTGCTCCGGCATTTGCCTGGTGTTGATCGGAGAAAGCACGGAAAACAACCGCTCAAAGCATCCGGTCTGTATAATTCCGTGGACAGCGGACGCAGCTATCAAACCAGTGTCGAAAATCCTGCCACCGTGGGGACTCGAACCCTAGGGCCTCTCGGCCAGAGGCACTGCAGTGACATCAGTTGATGCCCTCAGCCACCTCAGCCGGTAAGAGCGGGAGGCGGAGGAAGCGGTGGCGGCGGAGGCGACGCGCGGCCACGGTGCGCGCGCGCGGAAAGCGAGAGGGCACGGGCGCGCGCGTGCGCAATGAAGTGCGAGACGCCGCGCGGGGAGAGTGCGTCGCCGGGGCACGCGCTTTCACCCTCGCACGCTCGCGCACACGCGCGCGCGCGCTCGCCAAGCCCGCGTTTTCCTTTCCCTCGCCCCCCCCTACTCCTCGCTTCATTCACCATCATCGCCGTAAAATCGTGTTTTTAGAAACTAGACGAATATCTGTTGTGTTTTAAATTGTGAATGGTCATTCGGTCAAACGACACTACAATAAAAATTAATGATGTACTGCATGGGTGTGCACACTGATGGGGAAGGGGCAGGGGAGCCCCTACCCCCTTGAAAATTTCGAAATTTCGAACCCCCAATCATAATAAAACAGTTTATTTCATATAAATATGTTCATATAATTATCAAGCTTTGAAAATTTTGATCATAAAAAAAAATGATCAGTTCCCCTTTTTAGCTCTCTCATTGGATAATTGAAACACTACATTTAAGAGAAGCTCTCCAAACCATCTGACAATCCTGACAATGGTGCCAAATAAAATCAATTTTATTTATTAATTGTACTCGTATCTTTAAAGTTATTCCATTCTCATTGTTTTGTTTTATTTATTTACTAGTAAAATGTGTCCCATAATATTGTATCAACGAAGATAGCAGATAATTTCTGTTGTGTATATATATATATATATATATATATATATATATATATATATATATATATATATCAATATTTCGCAATGATGAATTATGATCTGGCTCTCGACGTTTTGTTTTTCGGGAAACTCGAAGAAGAAGAAGAAGAAGAAGAAGAAGAAGAAGAAGAAGAAGAAGAAGAAGAAGAAACGTCCACTCCTTCATTCCGAATAATTACTTTATTTCTACACAAACATCACGATGTGGCAACCCTGCACCGGAGGAGTGCGGCTTCGCTCTTCTCGACAATGCGACATGTGGCACCCCTCCCATCTTGTCCTCCCGTCATCTCTCCCCCCGAGAACTGTGCTTTCTTTGCAACCCCTCTTCCGAGGGTGCCCCCCCACTCCTTTTTATGACAGTTTTGAACGAGAGGACTCTAAGCCGAGTCAGCAACCACATGCCTCGGAAAGAGTTATAAAGACGGCCCTTCAGTTTCTCTTTGGAGGTCAATGGGGCCAACGGTCGGCAGACACGTGTGGAAGCGGCGGAAAGCATTGTTGGGAGAATTTCACTTTCTCAGCATCACTTTTCAGAGTCGCTCATACATTCTTGGTAATTTGAACGTTGTTGTACACATTGTCGGCGTAATTATTTCAGTTTTGACAAATGCTCCTTTGTCTTAGGCAGTAGTAAAAATTCAGGAACACGCAAAAGTAAGGTAAAAAGTTACTTTTCCTTTTCGGTTATAGATTTTGTTAAGGTTTTCTAAAGCATACTGTGCGTGTACATATAAAATAACTATAACAATAGTGAATAATCTTTTTGATAAACCAGATTTTTAAACTTCACTATCCAGAGGGGGAATTCCATTTATTCAACTCATTAATGCAGCGGGGAAGGAATACCGCCACTTCCAGTGATAAAAGCATCCGCTACACTAACGGTACCAATGACACGGAAACTGCCCTATAAAAATCCCCATCTAGGGAGGAATTCCACCCAGGTGGAATAGTGCCCGGAATTTGAAGCCCAGCACCCTAAAGTGCAAAAGTTTGCGTGTTGGCCACTCTGCTTAGGGCCACACCTCGAACTACGTCACTTCCCAAATTGCCCCCCCCCCCCGGTGGAGTCGACGAGCTCGTGCACCGGGAGCGGTAGCTCAGTGCATCAACTGATGTCACTGCAGCGCCTCTGACCGGGAGGTCCTAGGTTCGAGTCCTCACGGCGGCAGGACTTTCGACACTAGCTTTCCAGCTAGGTCGAATTCAGTCGCTATCTGGAGGAGAATTCTAGCGGCCGGCTGCTCTGAACGGTAGTTTTCCGTGGTTTCTCCGATCAACACCAGGCAAATGCCGGAGCAGAACCCTACCAAACGGGCTACGGACCGCGCGCGATCTGTCCTTCCTCTTCCTTGTCCTATCCTCTCCCCTTACACACACACTTACACTAACATGCACTACACTACCATATATTCCGGGAGACCGGTCGGGAGCTTAGAGCTTGTCCCGGCTGGGGCGGTGCCCCGCTAGTGGGAGAGTCCTGGTTAGGGGGAAACTCCACTAGTCGACGGTAGGTCGGCGCTGGATCTCGCCATCCAGCGGGGGAAGATCACCGCCACCTCCCGAGAAAAAACATGCACTCCACTAACGGGACTAATGACCATAGCAGTTGACGCGCCCGGAAACACGAAAAATCAGTCAATTGAATTGAATTGAAATCAATCAACGAGCTCGTGCGCCCACGCCACCGCCAAAGCGCCGCGTCGCTCACCCGGCGCGGTCATCGCGGTCACTACGGGGCTCGAGTTTCCGCGCGGGAGATAGGATCAGCGCCGCAGGGAGCCACGGGGCGCGGGTGTTTCCTGGCGCGGGCGGCGGCGGCGACCCCGAAGTCGGGGCCCCGGCCGGACGCCGCACACCTGTGGCTCCGCGCCGGAAGTCCCCGGCCGAAGGAATGCACTCATTAACCCCCGCCGAAGGTGGCGTGGGACACGGAACCGGAACTGGCGCGAGTGGGGAGGGGCGCGGTGAGCGGCAGGGTTGGGGAGTGCAGGTGAGGCGTGGCGAGGGTGATTGGTAGGGCTCTGCAGGTGGCTAATAGTGGCGAAATACGCCATAAAAAGTACACGTAATTAAGGTGTTACGTAAACACTGCACGCATCACGTTACACACAACCTGATTCTATCCCTTATTTTACGGGTATGTGTATCGCCTTTACATTTTAAATTTATTAAGGAATTATTCGGAGAGCATTGTCGAATGTAATGTATCAACATAGTACCTTCACATGTTCATATTATATTTCATCGTGACTCGTAAAGTTAATGCGTAGTGACAAGTTCGAGAAAGGCCATAACCCCAGTTTTATAGTGTTATGTCTCATTCATGGGTGTTCTGCCCTTTTCTGAATGTCAGTATATCTGTAATCGTGCATTAATGACAAGAAGATGTGAGAAGGCTATGGCTGGAATGTTTAAATTGAAAAGACCTAAGACGAGAATAGACATAAGAACCGAATAGAAAGATGAAGAAGAAGGGGAAGGAAATGAACTGTGATGAACACTTGATAAACCTAAATCTCTCTAAATGTGGGTTACATAAAGTGACTCTAAGACTGATGATGTCGACTGTGGGGAGTAGGAACGCTCGAAACATGACTGTCGACACGCAGAGCAAGCAGTGAGAGACGGAAAGGAATGGTAGATGAGCATTATGTCAACGCAGTTGAAGTGGAAGAAGACGCACCCCGCAGAGTGTAATGCTTTCGACGGGGCCTTTGTTAACCTGCAGCGGGAGCTGCTCCGAGGCGGGGGCGCCTGCGACGACGGGCAGCGCCGAGCGGAAGTGCCGGGAGGCGAGGAGGCGGCGGTGGGGGCGGCTTCCGACGAAGGCTTAGGGCACGGGATATGGGAAGCCACTTTACGCACTATATGAACTGCTTCCCCGCCTCCCCGCAGAGCTCATGGCTTCCTCTCTTCCACACCACACTGCAGTGGCGAATCCTGAACATTGTTTGAAGTATACCGCACCTTACGGAAGCTATCCTTATTTTTTTAATGTGGCTTCTGTGGGTAGTATCTCCAAGATGGAATTCGGCACGACTTTTTGCGTCTTTCTTGGTCCTGCTGCAAGATGTCGCAAGAATCGCGACAGTATCAATTCTGCAGATCAAGTGACTCTAGCGGCAGGAGTGAGAATGACGCAAAAAGTCGTGCCGAATTCCATCTTGGAGATACTACCCACAGATGCCACGTTAAAAAAAACCAAATATACCTCTGCCATAGTTTTCCTAAAAGTTAAAACCTAAATATCACACATGAAGAAAGGGAAGCTATATTATCGAATCCTTCTTTGACCAAACATTACTACACTTATCACTGCTAAAGAGATAACACGTCCAGCAAAAATGTTCGTTCAATTTAGGGTAACCCGTTACACATTTGTGTCCATAATAATTAGAAGAAAAGAAGTGTCTGCTGCACTTTTGCTTTCTGTCTTCACTTTTTGCAGTAAAATCTGCAAGTTCTGGTGTGGGCCTACCGTTGTATTTTATTTTGAGCTTTTCTGAAAACCCAATGTAATGAAATTCAATTCTTAATAATTAATCTATAACATTATCAAACGAACCACTAGCTTCTGGATCATTAACGCATGCCATTTTCACAAAAATTTGAGAAACGAAACTTACGAACGACCAGCGAATGACTGTTCACCGCAATATTTTGCGGTGCCTACCGACCGTCCAGCCGCGCATCGTCTTCTCTCCCCGCCCTTGAAACATGAGGAGCCGAAGGTTATTGCGGTTGGCTTGCGGTGCCTCCCCTGCGCAAGCGAATTCTTGGGGCAGCATTAGGAACTGTTTGAAACTTCTCCCTCTGACGTACTACATAGTGCTGAAACTTACGGTTGTGGAAGACTGGCTCCTGGTAGCAAAACTTTTTTTTGCATCTGTTTTAAAGACGTTCAAAATCTTAAAAACTATTTATGGGATTATCATACTCATGATTTGAAACATTTTTTGTACTCTTCGAATTACTAAGTATGCCGCCGCTATACGCGGTGAATCGGAGAATTCGCCACGGCTACATAGCTAACTAGTGTGTTTTTTCTCCGTGATTTAAGGCGAAATTAGGTAATTTCTTAACACCGAACTTCTCAGACAAGTGATTGAATATATTTTTTTTTTTTTACAAAATTAACAAAGTGTCAGCCAATATTTTTATAATTTTAATTTAATTACATTCTAAAACATTCTGTCTTAATACCTTCTTCTTGAGTCATACATGCTGGTACCTCCGCAGAATTTTAATTGAAAATACCTTCTTTATTGATTTATTGAAGTTGACAAGATGCATTCGGTAAATTAAGAAAGGTCGGCTGACCTGGATGGCCGAGGTTGCTAAGAGCGAGTACCGACTCAGCGCTTCGGTCCGAAAGGTCGCGGGTTCGAGTCCCGCCTTGGGCATGGCTGTTTGTCCCTTGACTTTGTATGTATGTGTTGTCGCGGAGGGCCTCGCGTTCTGCTGACCCCAGATCAGAGGAGCCCGCAAGTGTGTTGGTGTCTAGTGTATGGTCGAATATGCGTCCCATCGGGGCGTAAAGGGTAACCGGCTGTCGGCTGGATAAAAGCCCTAGATAAAAAAAAGAAAGGTCGAGTTTATATTAGAGCTATTCATGATCTCAAAAATACAGATGGCGTAACAAACGTAGAAAAGTAGACGGAAAAAAACTCTAAGTTTCCAACTGGTCTCCTGGCATGTACTGTAAGCGTGTGAACGTCACGATTGAGGGCATGTCAAGGAAGAGGAAGGGAAGATCGCGCGGGGACCGAGACCCCTTGTTAGGGTCCAGCATTAGCATTCGTCTAGTGTTGGAAAATATCCGATCAGAGCAGCCGACCTCTAGATTTCTCCACCACACAGCGCCTGAATTCGACCTGGCTGTGCGGCTAGTACCGAATATCCTGCCACCGGCAGGAATCAAACCCCAGGACTGCAATGACATCCACTTGTACTCGAAGTTTTTTTACGGGTGGGGGCGTGCACCCAGCCAGCGACCCCCGTGGGCGAGGGCAGCGCGAGGCCCAGCAACGCGGCCGCTCGTCACGTTGCGCCATGCGCCGTCGCGTTGCGTCGCGTCGCCTTGCGCCCGCGCCGATTTATGTGGCGACGCCGCGATGTAAATTCCTGTGCATTCCTGTGCGTCAGAGCGGAGCGGCCCGCGGCGCGTAGCCTATGGACGACGACGGAGACGTGGGCTTTCTTTTATAAAAGCATCGGCTGCGCTGCGCTGGGATTAAACGGATCGTTATGCGAGTTATTCGCCTGTGAAGACAGCCATGTTATTCGGAATGGTAATGGAGTGCTGTCAGGCTGTACATGCGATTCGGGAATTGCCGTAAGCACTAACATTGACGTGGTGTATTGTTGTTGGGAACGCCATTAATAAACAAAGGGCATTTTGACTAATGAAGAATGGCCCAACAAACGTATTTTTTTACATACTCAGACGTGTTTCACAGGGTATCGTTTGCATAATGCGTTTTAATTGTTATAGAAATGAGCTCTAAAAATTTTGAGAAATGTGTTCTGTTTGAGAATATGAATGCTACGACTCTATGTTTTATGACACGTGCATATGCAAACTTCTATCAACGGAACAAAAGCCAATTTTCATTTCAACAGTTACCGCTAATACTTTGACAAGAACAACGCGAAATGAGACCTTGACTGAATGGAAACACTGTACTTTCAACACCCAAAACTCTACATGATAATTAATAGGAAATATTAAGCCTTTGGCCAATTGCGATAACACAGAGGAGCGAAATTTACTGATCGATATATACCAGTACTATATGAACACGTGCATGTGAAAACGTCTATTAACAAATCTATAGTCAATTTTTATTTCATCAGTTACCGCTAATACTTTGCCAAGAACAAATCGAAAATAAATCTCAACTGAAGGAAAACATTGTACATTAACCGTCCATAACTCTACGTAATAATAAGAAATATCAAAACTTTCGCCAATTGCGATAATATAGGGTAGTGAAGTTTTGATTGATCAGGTCACCAGTTTTTTTTTCTTCTAGGACCGGAAGCTCAAATCTTGCCGAATCTGACAAGTTTGGCTTCATCCTCGCGAGCGAGTGGCTGAAGTGGCGTCCGGGCAATGGCAACCAGATGTGCACTATGGCCTGTGGGTTGATTACCTTTCTCGTATCCCCAGTTTGTCTGCGGCTGTAGGCGGTCACGAGGGAGGCGACTTCCGGGCAGCTGTTGTTGTTGGAGCGCGGTCTCGTATGGTTCCACTCAATAAATCCTTCATGTCGAGTTATTTTCGCTTTGACGCGAGGGAATGAATGCGCGGCTACAGTGCAGCACGTGAGGGTATTTTCGTTGTGCTGCGGACATTTTTCTTTAGGGCTGGTACTTTGCGAAACCGTGCTACAATGTTCCCACGTAAGAGGCGCAAAACGTTTTGAATGCGCCAATGTACGTGACTTCGGCGAAGCATCTCTGCAAGAGACTTCCAGAAAAAAATGGTTCAATTTTTTTTCTAAATGTATTTTTCTTTTATTATGGACTCATTCGTACAATTTTTTAACCAAATTATCTCAGTCTATTATACCTCAGTTATCTAGCACACTATTTTTGTTATTACATTAACGTCGAATTTCTTTTCCGTTTCTTATGGTTCCTATCGAGTATTATATTAAATTATTATTCTGCCATTTATTGAGGGGCGTCTACAGTTGAAGAAAACCTATCAGCAAAAAACAATATATTTATGTACTATTTATCAATTCAAATATCGATGAATCATTTTGATTCGTCAATTTCATTTCGTCATTTTCGTCATTTTGATTTGTCAAAAAACGTATTTTTATCAGGGATGCTGGTGAAGTAAATTAATAAAAATTGTTAGGTAATGGTAAACATTAAATGCATGAATCTTAATACGTAGGATGCTTATTTCTCAGCATTAAAATGCCAGGGCGGAGAACAATTAACTGAAGTACACATTACTCACAGTAAGTTTACATCCATATGACGCATAGTGCTTTTGAGAAAACAAATGTATGACTGGTGAAAGCTTTCTTAACATCTCTCCTCTTCGCTTACTTAATGGACTTACCATCACACAATTAATGTGTCAGCTTCAATTAAAGTAGGCAAGCAAGAGCTCTTTTAGTGGAGCGGAGCACAATATTTAGAGTGCGCGGCCGCAAAGCAACGTGACGAGGGCCGGGCAGGAGCAGTTGTTCAAACGAAGGCGCGCGTGGCCGAGTAATCGAAACAGCGTGCGCACGGCCGAAATGGATTGTAACGTCGCGGCGACCGCGCGTCGTCTTTTGTCATCGTAGTCCCTCCCTCTCCCACCCACCCTCCTTCCCCGCCGCGTGTGTCACCACCATAAGCCTCCGAAAGAGGTCGCCACACGACGCTGTCTGCAGTGCATACAACGTTCCCGGATGAAAAAACCTGTCCGTTAGACGTTTTGTCAATGACACGCTCTTTTGTTTTTGTTCGTCATGAAGATCGCTGAGTTTTTTGAATGTATAATTGAATGGAGAGGCTCTAAGGATACATGGGATATACGCGAAAGTGCTGTTCAATTTGATTGATTTGATTTTTTCGTGTTTCCGGGCGCGTCAACTGCTTTGGTCATTAGTCCCGTTAGTGTAGTGTATGTTGTGCTGTTCAAAGGAAATAACGTTCGATGTTATGATTCTTGATAATTTGATGTCGGATTCACTTGAATTGTCTCTTACTTTGAAATTATAAGAGATTTTGACATATTGTTGCCGCACATATTTATGTGTATCGATCGATGTTATGTTTATTGATTTCAATTGTTGTGAGATTTACATATAACCTTTCTCACTGACCTCCTTATTTTCTGTCGTTCTGATGAGTAATTTAGTTACCAGCGTCGGCTACTTCAGAGTGTTCTAATATGTGATTTCAATTTGTCTTACCCGTATTCTTACTCTTTCGATTATTGACACGAGTCGCACCTTTATATGGAATGTGAAGCACACAAATCACGTATCTTTGATCACAAGCTTCCATCATTATGTTCAACCGGTTTTCACTTTTCACTTCTATTCTTTACTGGACAACTTACCGTCAGATATTTTGTCCCTTGTTACTAAATCACTTTTTGTCCCCTTTTCCTAAACTATTACCTTTTTTTTATTATCTCTATAATGTATTTATGTCGAATTACTCGTCTGTTCTCTTATTTCTGTTTGCATTGTTATATGGGTATATACTTGCCTTCTTTGTAAATATTTCACAGAAACTTAATTGGCTCAAATCCATGCAAATCTGTATTTCTAAACGTTGTAGTATCATACTCTTCCCCTTCCTCTTTATCATTCCTTAATGTAATATTTCATTCGTACTTATTAAATCGACTTCCTCGAACCTCCTGCCCCGATGTGAGTGGTGCGTTCCCTCCCACACGAGCAGCGCCTCCGGGGCGCCGCGCCGCGCGGGGCGGCTACGCTGTATCACCTCCCCAGCTGCGGCGGTGGCGGGGCGCAGCTGTCGGAGGTCTGTCGGGCCAGCTGCCGCGCGCGTCCGCCAGGGGTCGCTGCGGCGGCAGAGGCGGAGGCGGTGGCGGAGAGCGCTGGCGGGACAAAGCGGGGCAGACGACCGCGGCGGGCGGGCGGGCGCGCGGGCCGGCAGGCGCCCCCCAGGGGCCTCGGGCACAAAGCGCGCCTCCCACCTCTCCCACCCCTCGCGCTCCTGGCTTCATTCCTCAGACGCCCCCGCCCCGGCGGCTACCTCTCTATCGCTGTCCTCGCCTTGTTATTGTAATTGGGGCTGCCTCGCTTGTGGAGGCGAGGGGAGGCTTTCACCTCGTCTCAAACCTCGACACTGAAATTTAATTTCACAGGCAGATGTTCCTCGAGGATTATTACTTAAAACGCAAATCTAGATGAACTTCCGCGGGTAGTAAAATTACGATAACCCTCATGATCAATTTAATTGAAGGGAATCGAACAATTTCAAATAATTATCTAGAATCTAACGAAATCACTCTTAGAATAAGATTTTATAGAGTTGTGATTCTAAATTCTTCGCAGAAAATCCAAGAGTAATACCAAATAAGCTGATGTGTTTCCTCCGTCTCAACGTTCTCCAGCACTTCCTCCAAGAGAAAGTCATTTCACACCTTACCAATCCAGAGAATTTTACACTTCCTGTGACCGGAAGCGGTGTCCTCAACATTACACGGAGATCTCCGACATCAGCACATTTGCACAAGACGTTTTACATCCATAAAGAAAGCATAGATACGTATCGGTTTTCTCCTTGATGGAATCCTCTGTTTCGAGTCTGCGGAGCGAGCCGTAATTTTGTTATGGTCTCCTCATCCCGGCGGCGCGCGCGTCTTGCTTCGCCGCCCACCCTTCCGCTCACGTCCGCCCCTTGGCCTCGCTCCGCCCCCCGCGTGTCACGGCCCGGAGCTCCCCCACGCCACGGAGCACATGCCGCGCCGACGCGCATATGGCGCCGCCTCGGGGACGTTTTGTGCGGCTCCCGAGAGGAAGAAGTCAAATTGCACGTGTTTGTGCCGCTCAAAGGTGGATAAACTGGGGCTGAGCTAGCTTGTGAGGTCGTACGTGGAAGATGAGTGAATGAGAGTAGATTCCCGGGAAATGGTAGACGTACACCTTTAAGCTTGGCCTCGCTCGGCCTTCCGCGTGCCATGGTCCGGAGCTCCCCCATGCCACGGAGCACATGCCGCCGCCGCCGACGCGCATATGGCGCCGCCTCGGGGACGTTTTGTGCCGAGAGGAAGAAGTCAAATTGCACGTGTTTCTGCCGCTCAAAGGTGGATAAACTGGGGCTGAGCGAGCTTGTGAGGCCGTACGTGGAAGATGAGTGAATGAGAGTTGATTCCCGGGAAATGGTAGACGTACACCTTTGAGCTTGGCCTCGCTCGGCCTCCTGTGTGTCATGGTCCGGAGCTCACCCTCGCCACGGAGCACATGCCGCAGGCGACGCGCATATGGCGCCGCCTCGGGGACGTTTTGTGCGACTCGCCGAGAGGAAGAAGTCAAATTGCACGTGTTTGTGCCGCTCAAAGGTGGATAACCTGGGGCTGAGCTAGCTTGTGAGGCCGTACGTGGAAGATGAGTGAATGAGAGTAGATTCCCGGGAAATGGTAGACGTACACCTTTAAGCTTGGCCTCGCTCGGCCTTCCGCGTGTCATGATCCGGAGCTCCCCCATGCCACGGAGCACATGCCACCGCCGCCGACGCGCATATGGCGCCGCCTCGGGGACGTTTTGTGCGACTCGCCGAGAGGAAGAAGTCAAATTGCACGTGTTTGTGCCGCTCAAAGGTGGATAACCTGGGGCTGAGCTAGCTTGTGAGGCCGTACGTGGAAGATGAGTGAATGAGAGTAGATTCCCGGGAAATGGTAGACGTACACCTTTAAGCTTGGCCTCGCTCGGCCTTCCGCGTGTCATGGCCCGGAGCTCCCCCATGCCACGGAGCACATGCCGCCGCCGCCGACGCGCATATGGCGCCGCCTCGGGGACGTTTTGTGCGACTCGCCGAGAGGAAGAAGTCAAATTGCACGTGTTTGTGCCGCTCAAAGGTGGATAAACTGGGGCTGAGCTAGCTTGTGAGGCCGTACGTCGAAGATGAGTGAATGAGAGTAGATTCCCGGGAAATGGTAGACGTACACCTTTGAGCTTGGCCTCGCTCGGCCTTCCGCGTGTCATGGCCCGGAGCTCCCCCATGCCACGGAGCACATGCCGCCGCCGACGCGCATATGGCGCCGCCTCGGGGACGTTTTTTGCGACTCGCCGAGAGGAAGAAGTCAAATTGCACGTGTTTGTGCCGCTCAAAGGTGGATAAACTGGGGCTGAGCTAGCTTGTGAGGCCGTACGTCGAAGATGAGTGAATGAGAGTAGATTCCCGAGAAATGGTAGACGTACACCTTTGAGCTTGGCCTCGCTCGGCCTCCTGTGTGTCATGGTCCGGAGCTCACCCTCGCCACGGAGCACATGCCGCAGGCGACGCGCATATGGCGCCGCCTCGGGGACGTTTTGTGCGACTCGCCGAGAGGAAGAAGTCAAATTGCACGTGTTTGTGCCGCTCAAAGGTGGATAAACTGGGGCTGAGCTAGCTTGTGAGGCCGTACTGAGATATACAAAATTTCTGTACATTAATATCTGGCAAAGATCTTAGCGTCCGGCTTGCTGGATCAATGGGTCACGATATATTATAATCCTTATTACCTTTATAATGGATTATAGGATCCGCAGACTATACAGCGCTGCTGGGAATCTGAAATAGAATGATTCTGTTCCTAGTTCATTACTGTTTGGATTGACTAAATGAAAGATCACTTTCTTTTCTAAAGAACAAAATTTAACAAAGTTTATTGTTACCTTTTTAGCAAACAATTTAGTGAATTTAATCAAATGATTTGATGTTATGCCTTTGATCAATATATCTTTGAATTTACAGTTTTATACCGCGGTTAACTTATCTATTCTTCGTTGATGTCCCTCGTAGACTTCTCAGTCGAAATATCTTGCGAGCTTGCCGTAGTCCAAAGTCCCTAGAAATCCTCTTCTGTCCCTATCCAAGCTGGTCTCAAACTATCAAAATTATCAGTCCCGATTACGTCCTATGACATAGTCCCGAAATATATTACTCGATTACCACTCCCGACAAAGTCCCAATTTATGCATCAATATTACTTCCACATGCAATATCTGCAATATCATTTACTGTCCTTAAAATTTCACGATCTGATAACCCGATTCTGACTATCTGTATTATACTTGTTCCCTCTCACGAACCTACGATCGGTTCAGAAACGCGATGCCGGTCAGAATGAAATCTTCCTGCATGATTCACCCTCGATGACTTCGTATTCAACTACCTTCCTCTTTTTTCATAACATTTGACCGTCCTTCTCTCACCCAGCCAATCCATACGTTCGTTATATTTTGGTGTAGCTGACCTTTCGATCGTCTAAACTTCTTCGCCCAATCCCAAATTTTCTACTTTCGGCATCCAGCCACCTCTTAATGCATTTACAAAAAACAAAAACTACATTGTTTATTCACGGTCGTTGCTAAGCCCTTGCTCTCGTGATATTTCCTAATGCATGCTCCACCATATAGTCTACAAATAAATGTTAGTTTATTTTCATGTGACATATCAGTATGTCACAGTACGTGGAAGATGAGTGAATGAGAGTAGATTCCCGGGAAATGGTAGACGTACACCTTGAAGCTTGGCCTCGCTCGGCCTTCCGCGTGTCATGGTCCGGAGCTCCCCCATGCCACGGAACACAGGCCGCCCCCACGCATATTAATCATGGCAAATTTTACCAAAACATCGATCGATACATCGATGTTTCGATACATCGCTAAAGGGTTTTTGATGTCGATGAAAACATCGACGAGGAAACATCGACGTTTTAATTATAGACTAATAAACATGGTATTTCCCTACACATTTTTAATTACAATACGTAAAAAGTATATATTTTATTATTTGCTTAACAGCATGTTAGAAGTATGTTTAAATTATTATCGAATGTAAACAATAAAATTAACAATAAGGAACATTGTATTTTGCTATCGATTTCGTGTTTCACTGTCGATTCAGGCAATGACATGCCAACCGATAACATACATTCATAACACGAGCAGCTCCCAAACTTCCTCACATTGCACAGGCGAAATGTGCAGCGTGATAAAGAGGATGACGCAAAACAACGATATTGCTGTGGGTTGCTGCTACTCTAAAACGTGCTTAAACCCCCTTAAAAAAGAATTAAAAACATCGATGTTTTTGCAACAAAATATCCATGTGAAGAAAACATGGAAAGCAAAATATCGATGTTAATATATCGATGTTTCTGGTGGAAATCATCGATGTTTTAAAAACGTTTTTTGGCCATCCCTAGTTCATATGGCGCCGCCTGTGGACGTTTTGTGCGACTCCCTGAAAGGAAGAAGTCAAATTGCACGTGTTTCTGTCACTCAAAGGTGGATAAACTGGGGTGAGAGGCTAGCTTGTAAAGACGTACGTGGAAGATGAGAAAGATAGTGGTTGAGTAACGTAGATGCCCTGGAAATGGAAGGTGAACAATTGTAAGCGCGGCCAGCAAACTTGTAAATCTGTTGCCAAATTATTGTTTCTACAGATTGTAGTATACAACCAGCGCGAGCCATGTTTGAAGGAATTTCCTCACCTAGAAAGGTAAAAATCTGTGAGTTCGAATATTTTCTGAGAACAGAAGTAAGGGCGAGAGTGTACTAAAACTTTCCTTCTTGATTATTAGGTTCCTACAAAATTAGGTTCGTTTCTTGCACTAAAATAACCAGGTTTGTTCTTCCTATTATCTGACTAATTTCCGAATCGTAAAAACAATATTTCGGATAATAACACATCTTTAAAAAATATCAGTAGGCACTGTTTTGTGACGCCTGTGAGACCACGAAATCGAAATTTGAGTTACAAAGGTTATTTTGATTAGTCTCTCAAAAACCCATCCCCAAACTCAGGTCACGTAAAAGAAAACTGTTTAATGATGTGGAAAATGCGGTCGTAATCGAGCCATTATCTGGACACCACCAGCACGAGGAAAAAGCTCTTCCTCCGCAATACACCTGCAGAGAGACGTACTATTACACGAATTCGATGGAAACAGCGTGCACTCCAATCTTTCGAGACTTTTGTCCGAGACTTCCATTTCCAACAAAAGTCGTGTATTGTCATGCTAAAACAGTGCCTCCTCGGTAATACCCTCTCACGTTAATATGTATGTGGCGCAACGGAATAGGGTAAGAGTAACGTTTGCTTTCGCCGCCGCACGGAGCGGCCTGTCCGAGCGTCCATTTGCCCGCGGCCGCCAGCGCCGGCGAGTGTAATTGCGGCGGTCGCCGCTTGGCGTGCGCTGGAAGGCGCTGTGGAATTGGTGTAACTGAATATTAAACCGCAGTGCGGTCGGCGCCTGCCGCAGCAACGCCCTCTTCGTATAGTGCCCGCCACGCACGCCTTGGCTCCGAGGCGGCAATCGGCAGATGAAGGGCGCGCGGGTGCGGGAGTCATGTTCAACACGAGCAAGTCCCCTCTGGACGTTTCTTGAAAATACAGTCGACTCCGGTTGTAGTGAACTTCTGGGGACTAACATGTTTGGTTCACTATATCAGAGGTTCACTATATCCAGTGATGGAAGAATTAAATGAAATTTCTCCAAAATGATTGATTTTATTATAGAGACGCAGCTAAATTCATTAACAACACGAATTTAAGATTCAAACTCATTATTTGTACTCAAAAAAATCAATTATTTTCAATTGTTTTTTTAATTAATAATTTCTCTAGATCCTTCTCCAGAGGTCGTTATTTTTTTCGTACTTGATTCTGCATTGTCCTCTGTCTCTATCTATTTCGGGTCTTGACACCTTTCAATGTCTCTTGCAGTTGGAACACGTCCAACTCTCAGAAGGTCCTTTTAATCGCCTAATAAATGAGATTCAATTAATATCCAGGACTTATTTCCTACGGTCACTATAGCCGAGATTTAGGTTCACTATAACCGAATCTTATTATGCTTATTTGTAATGTAAGTGAAACGGGACCAGTTTAGTTCACTATAACCGAGGGTTAACTATATCAGAGTTCACTATAACCGGAATCAAGTATATCTAAGTTGGTGATCTGAACCTACAGGCGAAACCTACGACATATTATTATTGTTGTTGTTGTTGTTGTTGTTGTTGTTGTTGTTGTTGTTGTTGTTGTTATTGTGTGATGACTTATTATTGGTGTGATCGGGCCCCAAATAGTAATCGCCCGTCCCATTTTACATGAATTACATACGGTTGCATTGGTTGTCAACTCATATGTTTATTATTTATTCAATTACCGTATAACATTACAATATGGTTGCATCTTTGTTCAATTTATATTTTTATAATCCGTCTTATTTGTATTGCCTTCACCTTGCACGTCTCTCCAGGGGGGCTGAAGGACGGTCGAGCATCGAATTTCGGGCCCATCTTGAATAACAAGTTCCCTCAAGAAATTTTCAGGAAGTTTTTTATTCGTAAGAAGTTTTTTGAAATGGAACCGGAAGGTACATGTAATATATGCTTCAAACGTTACATGTGAGTATCTACGCCTCTTTGCGTAGAGTTACATTGATGTTATCTCATTAAAATTTAATTGAAATAAACATTATTGTGGTAAATTAAGCACATGAACTGAAAAAACCCAAGGAAATAATCATATGAACTCAATGAACATTATTGCGGTATACAAAAGTATGGGACGTGTAGGGTTTAAAATTCCCAATTGTGGCGGCTGACGTCAAACCAATGTTTCAGAAATCAGTATGAAGAGAGTATTATCACGTGTAAATACGTAAGTTTTGAACATATTTTTATTAATTACTGTATTTGTATATATATTATGTGTTTATCTGAATATTAAGTAACTATAGTCTTCAAAATATGTTAACGAATCTCATTAAATCATCTCAACTACATTCATTTCTTGCACGTGTTCAGTTCGTACGATCAAATCTCATCATTAAATCCACAAGCTCTTCTCTCCTTTAAAACCCTACCTCCAAACGTTTAAAATCCTGGAATGCACTCAAGGCAAATGCAAACCTCTTGCGGCAAGCCTCCCCGCGTGCAAGAGGCGCTAGAGGGGCTCGCTATCTCCGTGGCCTTTGATGCACCGAGCGGAGCCCCTGGCGAGCGGCAACCCGCCCGATAGCGCTCGCGTGGCCGCACGCCAGCCAGCGCCTCCCCGCGCGGCATCTGGCGGCCGCGCCGCGCAACGCCCCTCGGCTAATCGCCCGCCGCCGCCTCAAAAGCCAGGGGTTGTCAACCTTGCATAACCCGCCCTCCTTCTTTTGTTTCTTAAAAACACGAAAATAAAAAAAACTTTGCGGTTAGAATTAATGTGTCAGATGGTATTTATACATTGGTAAATTTCAGAATGGCGTTCCAGAAGAGTGAAGTTTTTTTCCGTTTTGAATTCTAGATAAACGTCAGGTTTTAAGGATTCTTAGTTTTACATATGTACATTAATATTACATATATACATTTCAATAATTTACAAATATTGTTCTTGTAAATAGATTCTTAGAAAATTGTTATCATTTTGGTTTTGCTATTCATTAACTGAAACTAGTTTAGCAGCTTCAAAAGTCAGGGGTTGCCATCTTTCCATTACACTATATTCTTTTCTTTTCTTAAAAACCTTAAATAAAAAACATTGCGGTTAGAATTGATGTATCAGATGGTATTTGTATATTGGTAAATTTTAGAATACCGTTCCAGAAGAATAAACATTTGTTGCGTGTTGGGTACATGTAAGATAAACCTCAGGTCTCCTGATTTTTACTTTTAATTTACGTTTATTGTTCTTGTAAATATATTCTTAGGAAACTTATCATTTCCGTTTTGTTATTCATGAACTGAATCTAGCAAAATGTTTCTGGTGCCTAACAAATCGAAAGGGATAAGCATCACATTTTCCTCACGGGAGAGTAGCGTATGAGGAACCGTTACTTCACTGCAAAAGAAAAACAGTAGTCCTAAGAATCCTCAAATTTAAAAAAAATCTAAAATGAAAAGTTTTCGGTACAAAGTGACTTAGAGGTGCGATCATGGTGTTACAGATTTGGGGCATTACATTCTGTTTTACTAATACATTACCGTAAGGCGCATGTGCTCCAGTAAATCGATAGAGATAAATGCGAGTGTGGGCGTGGACTCACCTTGGCATAGTCCAGCGGCGGAGAGCTCTCCGGGCACGTAAACAGGCCGTCCCTGCAACACAAAAGCCCCCTTGAGTGCAGCTGTTCGCAGTGAAAGGGAAGCATTGGGTTACCCTCCCACAGGAAACTCACGGAGGGAGGAAAAGGGGAAAGTGTGCTCTCTTTGCATCTTAAATCTTTGGCGAATATAATTACAGGATAATTAAGGAATTGCAGGAGAATGAATGTTAAATTCTGTTGCAACTTTTTATTAAAAACACTTCTGAAAAACACTTTCTTCATATTCTGGGTCTGTTTAATATTTAATAGCATGTATTTCCATATGTCTGGAACTACTATTCGCACGTAAATGTTCTTTTATGTTTAGGTGACCACAGTGGTACTGTGATCAAGGATGTAATGTGGGCATGTATTTTAAAAATCGAGATATTTTCGCGAGATATTTTACTACAAATCTCCATAAATTACTTACTCATTGCTGTCAGTGATTTAAAAAAATCCAACCAAATGATAAAAAAATCCCCTCAAATAATATTTTCAATCCACTGATTAAAATCCTTCCTTCCGGACACTTATTTAACTATGTTTGGCACGTGAAGAAAAGTGAGACTGTAATTTCAAAATACAATTTCGGATCAAGAGTATGTAATTTTCGTTCATACCATCGTAAATTATCATTATTCTCACAATGAATCACCATGATTTTACTTCTATTGGAGGGAACGGAACTAATTACCAACAAATAGAACAAAATGAGAAAACTGGGTTAGTAGTTTCTCTTCCGAAAATCACGGCCTACCACAGGTTGATTGTGTGCGTGGGACCTTTGACGAACGGCGCCTGGGGACCAACGAGGATGCGACGAAGGCGGAGTGCTGATGAAATGTGGCTGAGAGCAGCAGATCGCGCGAGACAAAGGGGCCAATCTCTCTTCCCGCGCCCGCCGCCACTTGGCAGCGCTGCTGAGTAAGGCCTCGCGGATAATGGAGGGCGGCCCACGCGGAGCATCGCAAAGAGAAATGTGAAAAAGTGAAAAGAACAGAAGAAAAATGAAGCGAGTGATTTCTTGTTTCTTATATCTCTTGCTTTCTATCTCCTTGGCTTTCTTTCTCCCTCGATTTATTTCTCCCTTGCTTCATTTCTCCCTCACTTTCTCTCTTTCTTGCTTTATTTATCTTTCGTTTTTTCTCCCTTGTTTTATTTCTCTCTTGCTTTCTGTCTCCTTTGTTTTCTTTCTCCCTCGCTTTCATTCTACCTCACATTTTTTCTCCTTAATTTTCAGTCTCCCTCGCTTTTCCCCCTGTTTTCTTTCCCTCTTTTTCACTGCGATGGCCTTTTTCTGCTCAGGTCGGAATCCAGTTTGACCTCAACGTCCTCACAATATTGTCGAAGTCTTTCGAGATCGTGAGTGATGGTCAATACGGGAATTGGAGATCAACATCCAGCATTAAGAACGAGAATGGAGAAAGGATAGGGAAGAAAATATCGTTGACGGTCCATTCTTTATTGTTTAAGTTACTACTTTTGCAACTACCAGGATGGGAATGGACCGGCCAGAGCGGCCAGTCACTCTGTCACTGGCTTAGTTCGCTCAGGTCATCAATTGATGTTTGGGTTCGAGTCCCAACGGCTGCAGAATTTTCGACACTAACTACAAAGCTAGGTGGAACTCAGCCGCAATATGGAGGAGAATTCTAGCGTCCAGCTACTTGATGGTTTTTCATGTTTTCTCCGATCAACTTTAGGGGAATGCAGGAGTCCTAACAAACGGACCACGGGCTGCGCGCGATTTTTCCTTCCTCTTCCTTATCGTGTCCTCATCCTTACTTACACACACACACTAACGTGCACTACACTACCACACATTTCGGGAGACCGGTTGGGAGCTTAGGGCGGTACCCCGACTGGGGCGGTGCCCCGCGGGTGGGAGAAACCTGATTGGAAGAAACCACGCAAGCCGACGGGCAGGCCGGCGCTGGATCTCGACAAACAGCGAGGGAAGGTCACCGCCACCTCTCGCAAAAAAACGTGCACTTCACTTACGGGATTAATGACCTTAGCATTTGAAGCACCCGAAATCACTAATAAATCAATCAAAAGCGTTTAGTCTCTATAATTCTAGGCAACGCTCCCACTTAATGTTTTAACCGCCTCTATTTAAACATTCAGATCTCCTGATCTGTCAAGCTTGAGTTGGGAACTCGCATCTACGTATCTGTCACACCCGGTAAGACGTGACTACATTAATAAATAATGGGAAGAGAAGACCACGTCAGCTACTCCTAAATCTTATGTTGCCGCGCGTCTACGGTTTGTTTTAAGCTAAATTTAAGTTAATATTTTTAAGTTAACATATCTTTTATGACACTTTGGGTGTGGTTCATGCGGACCACAGTAAGTGTGTTCCTTAGATAAAATAGGAGTAGAACATGTAGAATTATATTATTTCATGCATCTCACACTTTAAATAGTGCTATACACGTTTGTTGTACAAGTACTAATCGCAAATTTATTTCGATAAAGCATTTTTTAAATGAACTAAATTTCAATATATTTTTTTCAACACAAGTTTACTACTTTAATTACGTTCAATACTTTAATAGAAAGAGTCTTAATATCAATAAGAATACAGCTACGCCGAGCGTAAAATAACATTCTTTTCTCTCTACGTCAGCTCACAAACAATATTGTAAGGAATAAATAGCATCATTGCCAGGGAATCTGGCAGAGGAGAAAGGAAAGAAGAAATCCATTGAGTCTTGCAAGACCCCATCGTCCTCGGCCGGCCAGCCAGCCGATCTCCGCCCTGAGATCATCATTACGAAACGCATCGACGAAGCAGCACCGTCACTCAGAGAGACGCAACACTCGAGGCAGAATGCAACGAGGATGCGCTACTCTCGGACGGGGTATCTACGAGGAGTAGCGGATATCAGCGGAATGCGGTTCGTGTCGACAAAAGCGGAAGTTTGGATCAAGGAAGTGCTTCCGGATGCGAAGGTTCATGAATATGGAACGGGGTCAAGCAAGCAAAAAGGGCTCGTGAACTATGAAGACGCATATCTTGTGAAAAAATGGATACAGTATTTACATTTCCGTGATGTCAAAATTCTTTTCTGGGTGATAATTATGAGGCAAGGACCTGAAAACAGTTTCTCTTTCTTCCGAAAAGAATGGAGCAATAAAACAGGGATTTTATGGTTTTTGAGTAGAACAATGTTTACCAGTCAAAAGAGGCAGTATGCACCAATAGACAGAGTACGCACAAATAGAATGAATGGTGCATTTGGAGACATTCGTCCTTTCCATTGGAGAAAAAATCTGTTCCAGAGAATAGGTGGGTATCTAATTTATTGAATGCGTAAGAAATATATTCGTTGGTACATCATCTGTTCAAAACACGACGGCTGTCAAGATTGATTAATGCAAACTAAACCAAATGTAAACCGAATGATTGTAAACAAAGTGAATAAATTTTTGGTGAGAAATGAAAACAAAAACGCAGTAGCGAAATAATTCTCCCCATTCCTCTAATCTTTTCGTTTCCATGAAGTTCTACCGTTTTAAGTGAAAACATCTGTAATAATCATTCAGAGGAGAATGCCAGGAGAAGAGCCGAAAAGAAAATTATCCAACAGCATTCAGCTTCTTTGTCACGTCTTTGCAAACCTCTTCTCCATCCACTCATTAAAGAAACAGCTAAAAAGGCGATTGCTGCAGAATTTCGCCACGTATACCGAACCCATTCGCTCCTTCGGAGGCGTTTGCGCTCGGCTTCCCACGCCTCAGAACGTGCTCCCCTCCCCCTCCCCTCCCATCCCTTCCCCTCCCCACCCACCCCCTTCACGCGCGCCGTCCGCGCCGGAAGCGCAATTTGGCGTCAGCACTCACGCGCGTGCGCCGGCGCATGGCCCGCGTCCGTCACGGCTGGCACGCGCGCGCCGCCTCCGCCTGCACCCACCTCCACCCGCCTAAACCCGCCTCTATGCACCTTTATCTGCCTCTAACCAGCTGTATTCGCCTCTTTTCACCTCTATGCGCGTCTACCAGCCATCACTCGTTGCTATCCGCTTCTACCCGCATCTATCCGCCTGCGCCCACCTCCACCCGCCTCTATGCGCCTTTATCTACCTCTAACCAGCTGTATTAGCCTCTTTTCACCTCCATGTGCGTCTACCAGCCATCTCTCGTCCTACCCGCTTCTACCCGCATCTAACCGCCTGCGCTCACCTCCACTCACGTAAACTCGCCTCTATCCACCTTTATCTACCTCTAACCAGCTGTATTTGCCTCTTTTCACCTCTATGTGCGTCTACCAGCCACCACTCGTTACCATCCGCCTCTACCCGCACCTAACCGCCTGCGCCCACCTCCACCCGCCTACACCCGCCTCTAACCGCTGCCACCCGTATTCACTCGCTGTCATCTAGTTCTACCAGCATCTACCCGCCTGCTACCACCTCCATCCTCATTCATCTGCTGCAATCCGCATGCACTCACCACCAGCCGCCTTCATTCAACTCAACCCGCTTCAACCCTTCTCAACCTGCTTCCATCGCTTCCCTCACCAACATCTTCCTATCTTCACCCACCTTCCACTCGTTTCCGCCCATCTCAATCCATCTCTACCCGCCTCTACCTGTTTTCACCGGCCTTCATCGGTCTCTTCTCGTCTTCTCCTGCTTTTATCCGCCTCTTCTCGCTTCTATTCCCCTCCACCTTAAACTACCTCCACTTTAACCTGTCACTACTCGCCTCTAAACGCCTCCACCTGCTGCTACTAGCTTTCGCCTGCCTAAACCCGCCTTCACATGCTTCTGCCCACTGCCTCCCCCTTCCATCTCCATCAACTCTCTTCCACCCGCTTCTATCTGCCGCCACCGGCTTCTAACCCTCCACTCGCTTCCACTTATCCTCCCCGACCTCTAACGCCCGGACGACCATGCAATCACTTTGTCCCCAGGTACCACCACGAGTTTTCATTGCTTTGGTACCTCCTGACATACTATACAATGTCTTCACTGTATGTCTACACGGTTTTATGACGACTACGTCTGCTCTCAACCATTGCTATTCTTTTTCCCTCTCAACTATCATTGAATCCACTACTGTTTTCATCATCATCCTTATCCTCACTATCCCGTCCTGTCGTCGCCTCCACGACAACCATACCCACGTCCATCAACACCCCTCACCATCCTCACGACCACCCTTCCCACGACCATCACCACATCACTTCACCATCAACCACAAATGCCACTCATCGCTGTCTCCCTCTTTCTCTCCACCCGCTCTTTAGCCACCACGCCATTCTGCACCTCTCCGTCTTATTAGCGTCCGCCCGGCGGCGCCGCCACCGCACGCACCGGGGGCGGCACGGCGGCAGCTGGCGTCCGGCCGGGCGGGCGGGCGAGGCGGGCGGGTTGGCGAACCGGCGTCGCCGTGCGGCACCTGGCGGTGGGTAGCGCGTCGCCTCCCGCGCCCGACGCGCCGCGCCGCAGCTGCGGTGCCGCTGGAATGCGCTCGCCCCGCGCCGCGCCGCGCCGCCGCTAACGAGAAGAATTAACTCGCCAGCCACGCACCTGCGCGATACCGCTCGCTCGCTCGCTCGCCCGCCCGCCCGCGCGCGCCGCCTGGTGTCGCTTTCAGCGGGCTTTGGCGGCGGTGGCAGTGGCGGTGGCGAGGACGGGGGCGGGGTGGGGGCGGTGGCGGGTGCGGCGGCAGTGGCAGTGGGGGGTAGTGAGAGTGGTGGATTGGATGGGACTGAGGATAGCATGCGACGGTGAGGATGGCAGGCAGCGGTCATGATAGGATGGTGGGGGTGACGATGGCGGAGGCGCCGGTGGTAGGCGGCGGTGAAGATTGCGGTGGCGAGGATAGCGGTGCTGAGGATGGTGGCGGTGAGGATGGCGGCGGTGAGGATGGCGGCGACGAGGATGGCAAATGGCGGTGAGGGTGAAGGGCGGTGGTGAGGATCGTGGGTGGCGGTGAGGATGGCGGTGTGGTTCACGGCGTAGTGTAGCAGCGGAGGTGAAGGTGAGAGGTGCGAGGGAGACATTGGCAAGGGAGGCTGTGGCGACGACCACTTTGGCTGTGTAGGTGCTCCGCTGGAGCTTCGGGTCATTGACGATCGTCGGACGTCAAGAAGTCGCGACACGGTAAAGGAACTTAAAGTGAGACTTGCGTAATTGGAAAAGATCGATTGTTCCGATAGAAATCGTAAAAAAATCCAGTCACGATAGCGAATGAAGAGAAATGACGGTAGTCCACGCGGGACATGGAAAGAAATGCGGATACTGTACTAGTTTTCTAGAAGTTTCTTTCTCTTTCTCTGTTTCTCTCTCTCTCTTTCTCTCTCCCTTTCTCTCTCTCTTTCTCACTCTTTCTTGAGTTGATCTTGAATTGAGCGAGAGCATGAAAACTGAGCGTGAGCATGAGAACTGAGCGAGAGCACGAGAATTGAGCGCGAGCATGAGAACTGAGCGAGAGCACGAGAATTGAGCGAGAGCACGAGAATTGAGCGACAGCACAAGAATTGAACGAGAGCACGAAAAGTGAGCGAGAGCACGAGAATTGAACGAGAGCAAGAGTACGAAAAGTGAGCGAGAGCACGAAAAGTGGGCAAGAACGAGAGAAGAGGGTGATATTTTATTTCTGGTTTTCTTCCTGCAAATTACATCGACTTGTCTCGACAGCCCCTCGACATGTTTCCGTGGACAGGGCAGCTGTGGCATGGGCGCGCGCCGCGAGAGGTCGCCGCTCGAGCCCCGGAGGCCCCGGGCGCGCACGCGCCTGCGCAGCTGCCCGCGGACGTTGGCCGCGCTCGGCACCTGCTGCAATACGCACGCGCCCCGCGGCCGCCGCGCCGCCACTCAACGCGGAGCGGGCGGATGGGATTAAAAGCTCTGCAGTTGCGGCCGGCGTCATTATGAAGCTAATCTCTTATTAAAGTGAATGCACGCCGAGCCTCCAGGCGGGCACGCGTGTTAATAGCTCTCAGCTGTAGCGTAGGCCTTGGTGCGTCTGTTTATTAACAAAAGGTTCATTTCGCCTTAATAGGAATGTTATACGACATGTCGCTTTTCCGGAATTCTATTGTTACGCAAAAAACGTGTTTTGTACAAGAGAATGGAATTTATATTTCCCACGACTTAATGAACCATTACGTCACATGGGACATTAATTTCCCACGAATTAATGTCCCATTAATCGACGATAAGGAATGCCGCTTTTAAAGTTATATCAGATTATTGTTGATATCACCTTATTAATTTATGTAAATAGAATTTCTAAATCTCTTGAAATTTGGGGGAAATTTACTAAAAATAAATGCCTATCTCTGTTTATTAAAAATGCTTCGCTTCTTAAAGTTTGGTACCACTGAACAAGCGGCAATAATTTCAGCGATAAAAACGTATTCTACATAAAAAATGGACCGATTCACAATAAAATCTTAATTTGAATTTTAGATACAACAGTATTTGGAAAAATGACGATGTATAAGTTGATTCGATTTCGTACATTTTCCTATACGTCGAGTGCAACAGATACGAGAGATTTCTATCTTCGTGTTTGAAATGTTTTCGCACATTAACTTTCAAAACTTAAAGACTGGATTCTGTAAGAGAGCAGTAAAATACATTATTTAAAAAACAATAATATGTCTCAAGATTTACATTGTGTGTCAAATTGAAAGATATGAATTCAAAAACTAAAAAGTATTCATAATTTCCCTTGATTTAAAACGATCATCAAAATGAAAATTTCACTTTTTTCAATATGAATCCTTTGCTTTGCATAAGAAAGTTTCTAAATACAAAAATCGAATCAGAATTTTTTATCCTCTTCATCGTCCTTCGCTGTGCGACAAAAAGGTTGCTTTGACTTACAGCATACTTGTAGGTCATTGGAATAATCGTTTCAGAAACAGACCTCCAAAAAGTTAAAGTCAAAAATATTTAATTTATTAATGATTTCAGATAAGAGGCTATTGCTCGTTTCTTTTATTTTTCACTTTAGCTGAAACTAATGAAGTGAACAACATAATAAAGTGAAGTGAACAACGTATTGCTAGGCCCTAAATGTCTTCCCTTGAAAAGAGAAGTCTTCTCTTAAATATTAAAGAGGAGCTTCCGAGCTCACAACATCACTGGAGCAGTTATTCAACTCAATAATGAAAATTGAAAATTAGTTTATTATTCATACATTCATTATAGCTGAAATTTACTTTTCCTGTTATTTTTAAACTCAATTAAAGTGAATGCTTTGCGAAGTTTTAAAGCATTCGTAATTCTCTCTGTTAAGCAGAAACGTCAATTTGGCTCGTTACAAGAAAATGGTGAATACACTTAACAAAAGTAACGCTAAATATATCCTTCCGTGACTAATAGTTCTGAGGCTTAATATGAGTGACAACTCCAATTACAGAAATGTAGTAAATTTTAATTAATTCGACATTTGTTCCGCTTGCGTTCATGTTTTTCTTGTTAAAACTCATGTACAGACTTATGTACAAACTGTCATGTACAGACGACTGTCATCCTTCCTGACAACGATAATATAATTGCAATAACAAAACAGTTATAACTAATAATTATAATATAGTAAAATTTATATTTATAAATGTTGATTTGACACTTAAACTACATTTACTTTTCACTTGTTTTCAATGTTAGAAAGATCAAAACTTACATTAATAAAAAATACCGTTTGACGAATGCATCGCCTTAATTAGATGTAAGAGGTAATTCAAAATAATTGAAGGCGGCGGTCATGTACCTGAAATGTAGACTCTACTAAATGAACGATTTGCTAATACAATGGCGCATTTTAACGCTAATTATTGAATTATTATTGAGGTGGGAAGACAGTCAAGAACTCCTCCCTGCCTCTATCACAGAATAGTAACCAAAATGAAGAACCCTTCTACAACCATGACGACTACGTCCCTAAGGAACGGACGCAAGTTGTCATTCGTTCCGGTGGGCGTGTGTTGGACGGCGGGGGCGACAATGGTTTAGTTTGATCATACGAGTAGCGTTGTACAAGAAGTCACTTCGACATGGGTGATGAAGAAAGCTAAGGCAAAGAAGGCTAAATTTAGTTCCACTAATAAGCTGTCAATAAAGCTAACGATATATTCCATTTTATGTAGGATGATTGTCAAGAACAGGAACGCAACGAGCAGTTAATGACCAGTATTCATAATTTTATCAAACTTAAGGGACAAATAAGCGTAATTCTACTATTATATGACTATGTACTGACATTGCACTCTTAATAAAGAATTTGTCATCAAAGCGATGAAACATTTCATTTGATCTAGGAGGATTACTACAAGAAATATTTATCGTCTCTGCCACTAAATGAAGTAATCAATTGCCACTAAATGAAGCAACCAATAATGAATACACAATCATGTTGCGTTTTGAAACGTCCCCGGAAGCGAAGTAGCCAACGCTGATGAGAGCGACTTAAAACTATCGTTTGACCAATGATCCGTCACATTCAATCAGAAGCCATAACAGTGTAATTAATGAAGACCGCCACGAGTCAGAAAGTAACAATATACCGTTTTAACTAAATAAGTAATTATTAACTGTGTTCACAAGAACAATGACGTATTTAATTTAACTTTGGAAAGCTGGCAAGAATGCTTTACACTATAACACTATCCGGTTTGGAGAGCCGTCCTCCTGCTAGTACTACGTACGTGTCCACACGCGGCCGTCACGTGTTGTAGTACGTACCCGTCGACGTGTGGGGAGGCGGCGGCGGTGGCGGCGGCGCCGACGGCGGCGGCGAGGGCAGGTTCGGCGGCCATGTCCCGCGTTGGAGTGGCACGGCGCCTCCGCCGTCACGACGCCCGTCCGCCCGCCCCCGCCCCCGCTCGCCCACCCGCGCGCGCCCGACCACACCCAACGGCCGCCGCCGCCGCTGCCCCTCGGCGACCTCGAGCAGGTTCATCGCGGCCTTGCATGGAGCCACCCCCGCCTCACGGCCTTCGCCCCCGGCCCTCGCCCAGCTCGCCCCACACCAGCCGCCTCGCCCACCCATTCCCGCCCGCCTCGCCCTTCCCCACCCTACCCTGCCCTGCCCAGCCATGCCCCAACTGCCTTCCCTTTCCCCGCCCCACCCGCTTCGCCATCCCTTCCCCGCTTCACCCTGCCTCTCCCCGCCCCAATAGCCTTGCCCCGCCCAGCCGCGTCGCCCACCCATTCCCGCCTGCCTCGCCCTTCCCCACCCTACCCCGCCCTGCCCTTCCCCACCCTACCCCGCCCTGCCCTGCCATGCCCCAACTGCCTTCCCATCCCCCGCCCCACCCGCTGCCATCCCTTTCCCTGCTTCACCCAGCCTTCCTCCCCACCCCACCGCCTTGCCATGGCCCATCCCTGCCCCCTCGCCCACCCATTCCCGCCTGCCT
The DNA here is from genome assembly GCA_011170035.1 of Teleogryllus occipitalis. Lineage (NCBI taxonomy): Eukaryota > Metazoa > Arthropoda > Insecta > Orthoptera > Gryllidae > Teleogryllus > Teleogryllus occipitalis. The sequence continues at coordinate 198,613 of BLKR01000796.1, read as the reverse complement.
CGCCCTTCCCCACCCTACCCCCGCCCTACCCTGCCCTGTCTGCCCCAACTGCCTTGCCCTTTCCTCGCCTCCTGCTTCCTTACATTTTCTGCCCCCTGGCCCCTCGCCCTGCTCGGCCAGCCCCAGCCGCCTCTGCCCACCCATTCCCTGCCCGTCTCGCCCTTCCCCACCCTACCTGCCCTGCCCTGCCATGCCCCAACTGCCTTGCCCTTCCCACCCCACCCGCTTCGCCCATCCCTTTCCCGCTTCACCCCGCCCCAATCGCCTTGCCCATCCCAACCGCCTCGCCCATCTCCGCCACGCCTCTCATCACCGTCCCACCCTTCCTATACCACCCTTCAGACCCCGTTCCACCCCATTCAACCAGTCTTCCTTTCTCCTCTCCGCCCCGTTCTCCCCTCCTCTCCCTCCACGCGGCAGAACTCCTTGACCCTTTCCGTCCCTCCCCGCCTCGCTCCACACCACTTCATTACGCTCCATCCTTCCTCAACCCGTCTCCACCCCACCCCTCCTCGCCCTGCTCTCCCCATCCCCAACCCGCTCCATCCCGTCCATCCCCGCCCCGCATCAACACCCCACTTCTGGCGTCACCCTGACTAACCCCGCCCCAATCTGCCATGTTCCTTCCCTTCGCCCACGCTCGTCATCTCGCCTTGTCCCTGCCCTTCGCCTGCGAGCGGCCAGCCACTCGGCCCACTGTCATGCACCTCGGGCGCCGCTCATCACACGCCAGCCCCTCGCGCGCACACTCCCATTAATGAAAAGAAAGCTGTCTCGTGACCTAAGTTCAGGAAGAGACTGTTGCTCAAAGGGAAACATGTTAAATCATTTTTGTACGAGGTAAGTCACAACAAGAACTAATCAACTGTTATTTTGCCCTACCCGATTCGTGTGATGTTCAAATTTGGGTGATGCTCTATTACTTTCGAGACCAGTCACTCTAATTTTAGCAATGAATCTTATTTATAATCGTTGCCTTACTGCCAGGGACAGTTGTCTAATCTTAACGTGATTTACTTTGAGATTCAGTTAATTTGCTGATATTGAGTGTTGATAGATGATTTTCACTCATTTCAGTGTTAACAATCCTGGTAAATGACTGCGTTTTCATTATCCTATCGCATTTAATTCCCTTGAATATTACTCGTGCGGTTCGGTTCGTACAGGGATCTACCTTATTACTTCCGCCTTCGACCTAACGAGCATCTTCCCGCAGATTTTGACCTTCTTAGTTGGATGTGGCAAGTCGAAAAATAAATAGCATACTGCTAGGTATAAACTGGGATTGAGAAAAGTAAAGTCTTCTCTAAAAGCATCTCATTATAACAACTAATTGATAAGCATTCCATCTTCGATCCATTCTTCCCCGGGTCCTTAGGTTCGAAGGCTTATGGATTTTGCAACTCCTGCCTTAGACTCGGCCAACGCCCACACTGTGCCCTCCCGATCGCCCGCCGCCGCTGCTGCCGTTCCCTCCCAACACTTCGCCACGCGTCTACTCCGCCTGGGTTTATTAACGAGATGAGGGCGCCCGAAACAAAGGAGCGAATCCTTTTACCCGCAAACAAGAGGAAGGCCGCACTCCCTCAACTCCTCCCCCCCCCGCCCTCGCTAGCCCTCGCAGCGCACGCCCGCCCCCCGTGAGTCACACTCTTTTAATTACATCCTCTCGTTATGGAAAACGCAAGACAGGCGCCACGCGATATTGTTTCGGTCCGCTCGGCGCGAGTGGCGAGCGGGGACGGCGAGGGCAGCGGGTGGCGACTGTAGTTACTGGGCGGTCAACTACTCGAACTTTGGCCATTGGTCCCGTGGGTATAGTGCAAAACGCCGGAGGTGGCGGTTTCCATCCCCTTTAGGATATGACTTCCGCGTTTGCGGCTTCGGTGGTGTAACGGTTAGCGTATCGGATTGTTGAACCCTGGTTCAAATTCGTTGGCTTGAATCCTTCATACGCCTATCGTCGGAGGTGATGTAAAGCCGGATGTCCCATGTTGCAGATTTTACTGCATGTAAAAGATCCTCAAGTCCAAAAAAATGCCTGAGCTAAATTCTAATCGCTTGTTTCGCCGCCGGAGTGAGTTTCTTTCGCTGCTAGATGGCGAAAGGAGTGAAATGAAATTTGCGTGTGTCAGGCGGAAGAGCAGGCCTGATGGCCTAAGTCTCGTCATGAAAAATAAGGCATCATTGAATTGAGTTCCAGCAGCGACCTACAGGTTGTTTTGCGGACGTTTGTCCTGCCACGTATTTCCCCCAGCGAAGGATCGCACTAGCTGACACATGCTCTAAGCTCCCGAAAGCTTTCCCGACATATCTGGTAGTGAAGTGCATGTAAGTGTAAGTGTGTAAGGAGTGAGAATAGGCCAGGGAAGAGGAACGAAAATAAGCGCGTGGACGGCGGCCTGTTTGTTAAGGAATTATTACGGTATTCGCCTGGTATTAATCGAAGAAACCATGTAAAACTACCGATCAGAGCAGCCGGCAGCTAGAATGCTTTACGAGACAGTGACGGAATTCAACCCAGCTATATATTAGCTCGGGACCCGAACCCTAGAACATTCAAGTATCATCGACGCTACATTGGGAGCGGATGTTGCCACTGAGCTTCCCAGCCGGTGCGAGGGCGGTGGCAGCAGGGCCGTGCGGTATGAGTGCGGCGCCCTCATTGCTCTTCCGGGCCGAGACTGCTCTGGGAAACGCATGAGGACGGACGATCTGTGCGGATCTTGCAAGCGATGGGAAACGACTCGATAAAATTGAACAATGGGGGATGGGATCGGGGACGTAGTGATAGAATTCAACCGTACGAAGAAATGAAGACAACGACAATAGGAAGTGAATGATATAAGGTGGGGTACAAAAATTGGTGTACGAGAAGTGAAGCGACGTATGAAGGCGAGTATTATGATGTAGCTACATGTCGAGAACCGATATATGGACATTGTGATACAAAGGATTACAAAACGTAAATACGAACCATTCTAAATCCACATGGACGCAAATTATGACGAGGCGAAAAGAAGCAATAAGGGTAGAGAGGTAGTCGGTTTAAATCATCTGTTACTACATGTGTGTAATATCCAGCGCTCACATAAAAGTATCCACGTCGAACTGGGACCACATAAAAAACATTAACTCCTCGTTTAGATGCAGAAAATGCGCACACGACACCAGTTTCCAACATGCAGTCGTGCACACGGTGTCCACAGAAGGGCATCTGTTAATTAGAGGCTTGGTTGCACCCGGGGGACGACAGAGGACGCACGCAGGGCGACGCCGGCCAGCGCACGCGGTCGCTCCGCGCCAACGAGCTGAGGCGTCGCCACCTCCGCGCACGCGTTCATCACTCGCCCTCACCCGGCCGCGGGAGGGCGCTGCCGCTTCACAACTAAACTAAAAAGGAATCTCTCGTCATGTAGGGTAGTGTAGTGCATGCAAGTGTAAGTGTGTATAAATGAGCGGAGGGGATATGACAAGGAAAAGGAAGAAAAGATCGCGCCCATGGCCCGTTTCTTAGGTTATTGCTGTTATATTCTCCTGGTAATGATCGGATAAACTACGTAAAACTACCGATCAGAGCAACCGGCCGTTAGAATTCTCCTCCATACAGCGAATGAATTCGACCCAGCTATCTAGATAGTGTCGAACATCCACCAACTTCTGTGGGCAACTTAGGCACAAAAACCTGGTCTGTGCGTGCGCGAAAAGTTCCGGAAGGGGAAAGTTCCCTTTCTTCGCGGTCCATGTTCCCCGCCTCAGGAATCGCCGCCGCCGCCGTCTCGGCCCGGGCGGGCGGGAGAAGACAGCCTGGGCTTGACAACCTTCCCGAAGGGTGTTGAAGGCTCGTATCTCTGGTTATCCTGCCAAGTCGAACGGCTTTTGGGCGTGAGAAATGCCACGACGTGAAAAATGACCTTCCTTCCCTTCTCCTCTTGTGCAATTACCACAATCGTTGGGGATTTTTCTCGTGCGGAAGGGAGTCAGTTTTTGGGCGATTCTTGCTCGGCGTGGGTGTAGATCTCCGATTTGTTGCTTTGCAGCGTTTTCGAGTTTTTACATTTCTGTTGATACCGTCGGCTTCAACATCCACATGTGTGTGTATCTCTCTCTCTCTCTCTCTCTCTCTCTCTCTATATATATATATATATATATGTATATATGTATATATATATATATACGTATATCAATCTTATCTCTATCTATATCTATCATCTCTCTCTATATATATATACATATATACTAATATATATAAATCTAAAATATATATATATATATATATATATATATATATATATATATATATTTGCTCTCAGGCTATGCTCTTGGCGGCGACCGTTTTCATTGGCACTATCTCACGGAACCTGTCTTCTTGACGGTCACACACACACACACACACACACACACACACACACACACATATATATATATATATATATATATATATATATATATGTATACAGCATGAGAGTTGCAAGAGCGAATCAGCTATCGTTGCCGGCGATTCTTGAGTTCAACTGAGCTCCTCCCCCCCTCGAGAGCAGTGGGGGATGGTTTCGCCACGCCTGCTGGTTTAAACGACGCCATGATGTTTTCTTTTTCTAAATTGACGAGCTATAGGACCCTAGGACCTCCGGTCAGAGGCGCTTTAGAGAAGCGGCGAAGCTGAGCTGAAGTCAGCCGTGTTGGCGTCGATCCGCGCGCTCTCTGCTCCCGTCCGCCGCTCGGCACTCGGGCGCACGCCCAGAGGCCGGCAGTTTGCTCAGCTAATGCACGTCGATGCTTATCGAGAGCCGCACCTCCGGGAAGGGAGTTACCCTCAGGAGGCGGAATCCCGCAGTTCAGCAACGACGTTTACGGGATCGATTTTTTTTCGTCATGTATCACAATATTTTTTTATGAATAAGTGGAATCACTAATTGCGTATCTTGCTCATTGTGTCTATACGTAGTTTGTTCGCATTGCGTTAGACTCGATGGATGTGTTTGTTCTACCAGCTATAACCGATTCTTTTCCTAAAATAATTTTTTAAAATATAACATACAATGTCTGATATGAATGTATGAAAAATGTCTGTATATAAAAGAAGAAAACTCGAATTACAATTTTTGTATTTTGATGTAATTAAATTGGCGAGTTCCATTTCCCCTCTTATCATTGTCTTAGGAAAAAATCTTAGTAAAACTAGTAACCATTTATCACAATTACAAGATTGGAATCGATCACTTCACAACTATTTTCGTTATTCTCTCAGAGTTCATTCTCATTAGATGACTATAATTCCATTGGAGTTGTTTGAATTCTACGAATCACTTGGTCTCTCTTCTTGCATTATCTGCCTAATCTGTTCGTTACGTATTCCATGAAGCAGGATATACTGACAACATCGTTACCAAACACTTATTTCTATAGCATTTAACTGAGTGTCTATTGAATCATTTATAACCCAAATTTCTGATCCATGCGCCACACCACTCTCCTCCATTGTCTTGTATATTTTCCTCTTGCTTTACTTTCTAATAGTCTTGTTCCATAAAATATTATGAAGTCAGCTCGTAATTGCCCTTCCCCTGCTTATTTTTTAATAATGTCATTGACATCATATTCATTTGCACTAAAAGTCACTCCAAGAAATTTAAATTCCTTTACTACTCGAAATATACTATTTCTATTTCCAGATCATTTCCAGATACCTGGAAATATTCCATTTCTTCCACTATAAATAAAGTGGACACCTAAAATACTTTCAACCGGGAGCGGAAGCTCAGTGCATCAACTGATGTCACTGCAGCACCTCTGAGAGGGAGGTCCTCGGTTCGAGTCCCGACGGCGGCAAGATTTTCGACACGTGCTTTTCAGCTAGGTCGAATTCACTCGCTGTCTGGAGGAGAATTCTAGCGGCCGCCTGCTCTGATCGGCAGTTTTCCGTGGTTTCTCCGATCAACACAAGGTGAATGCCGGACCAACACCCTACCAAACGGGCCACGGACCGCGCGCGATCTTTCCTTCCTCTTCCTTGTCCTATCCTCTCCCTTTACACTAACATGCACTACATTACCTCATATTCCGGGAGACCGGTCGGGAGCTTAGAGCTTGTCCCGATTGGGGCGGTGCCCCGCTGGTGGGAGAGTCCTGGTTAGGGGGAAACCCCACTAGCCGACGGTACGTCGGCGCCGGATCTCGCCACCCAGCGGGGGAAGATCACCGCCATCTCCCGACAAAAGCATGCACTACACTAACGGGAATAATGACCGAAGCAGTTGACGCGCCCGGAAACACGAGAAAATCAATCAATCAATCCAGATATCTTGAAATATTCCATTTCTTCCCCTATAACTAAAGTGGACACCTAAAATACTTTAACTGTTGAAGCCCCGCGAAGTGCGCGATGTCGCGAGAGCAGAGACGTGACAGCTGAGGCGTGCGTGTGTCCGCGGCGCGTGCTCCCGCACGCGTGCGAGGTGGAGGTTCGAGAGCGCGTCGTCACGCCAAGGTGTCGGGCGTCCCACTCGGCTGGCAGTTGCCGCCCGCGACGCGTCAAACTGTCGTCGCCATTGCTCTCCTTATAGATTTGCGCTGTATTTTCCGATTAAAAATACTTGCCACTTACCATTTTGTGAGTTGGAAGGGGAGGGGGCACTCGGGAGTTGTCCAATCAGGAGCTTCAATTTTTGAAAACTGTAGCGGCATCATCCAAAATTGAAGCTGATGATTGCGTAACTGTGCTCTCTCTCCTTCTATTTCACAAAGCGCCAAGTGTTGAGTACTTTAAATACTACAATAAATATCTGGGAAGTTAATACTAGATGACCCTGTCTTCAAATACCTCGGTATTACGCGGTAAGCTTTCGGGAATATTTACGAACAAAAATTGAGGTAATAAACATACTTGACAATAAACAATGAATTAAATGAAAGAATAGTAAAATGAATTAAGCTACGTAATATTGGTATAGCAAATATCTGCGATAATACCAATAAGAATGAATCAGTCATTAATAATATTCCCACTTGCTTAGCCAGGAGAAACTAAACGTAAATTAAACCCTTATAAACAACTGCAGATCGCTGAAATGAGACTGCAGGAAGATGCGATTCATATATTATTGGACAAAAGAAGGAATATACATATAAAAGAATCTTGCCAAAAAATAATCCGATCAACAAACTGATTGTTGTTAGAAGGAGAGAATGAAAATAATACAAGTAGTATAAGGAGAGAATAGTGAGAAAAACAAGATGAAGATTCCGTGGCATCCGAGACCAGAGATTCGTGTGAGGATGATTCCAGGTGTGCTTGCTCCTTGGCATACTTCTTAGAACCGTGATGCGCCCACCCTTTCCCTCAGGTTGGTCAATCGTGATTTCCCTTTTGTTTGCTCTCTATGCTCCTTACACGTAAAATTCTTGCAGTGAACACACTATTTGCTGAAACAAAACGGAGGGAATAATTTACCCTTTGGTTCAGTACTTGAAGTGATTTCTGCTACTGTTAGGGTTCATTTTTATCGAGCTAACTCTAGTGCACAATTTACAATACACTACAGTTTTCACGAACTCAGTGAAAATTGATGACTTATTTAAACTGAACTCCTCACGTGCTGACGATGAAAACACACATAACTAAGGCTGTGATTTATATGCAATAAAAACAATGAAATATGAACATGTATATGTAAATATATTTGGTAATATATACAATTAAAAAAGGAAAATATGTGAAATTGGGTAATGTAATGTGTAAGTATAAAAATAAATAAAAAGTGTAATATTGAAAATATGTTTACAGCAAAAACAGATACAGAAATCATATAAATTGTTACAAGTGACAAACATTAACATTTAGGGCCTCACAATTGAAGAACACTTATTTCTTAGGATAATAACGGGAGATGCAGTTAATGTACACTTCACAAAATAAAAACCACAGGTATTGCAACAAAAAATGACTTTCTCTCAATTGTAATAAAACCTAGAACCCAATAATCAAATAACTTAAAACTTGAAAATATTGAACGTTTCAACTGCGTTGAACGAAAACTTGTGGGCCAACAATATTTGATTAAAGGAGAAACGTTAGTAAATTGAAAAAATGGGGCCTACCACGAACAAAGTCTATTGATCACTTGAAAAATTGTTGCAATTGCAAACAACTACTTTTTTCAAGTTCTAAAACTGGAACGTCTATTTGGTCTCAAAACCGCTTTAAACCAACTGAATACCCGCTCCATATCAACAATAAACAGGTAACTTAGAATCACTTCTATTTGATCAAAGTAGTGGGAATAATACTCAGCTGCCTTCAGCCAAGTACCCCACCTTGTGATGACTGTTTGGGGAGGTAGAGGTAGATCAGGGTAATTTGTCTTAAAAATATCTACGTGACTTGGAGCCTGCAAGAATACTTTCTTGACAGTTGATATCAACTGAACAATATCTGAGAATTGAAATCTCAGTTTCTGCAACATGATGAAGAGCGTGAGCAAGGCTAGTTAGATGAAGTCTAGGATAAAAAAATCCACCATCCGACAGAAATTGTAGAACATTTTCATGCTGAACTCCAGTCGGCCAAAGAACACTCATTGCTTCATTGAAATATCTCGCTATGAGGGGTGAATATGCTCTTTTCGCGGATGAGGGGTGAATATGCCGCAAAAATATGCAAATATGACCCAAACATGCAAAAATATGCAATTATGATTATATATACGAAAATATGCGAAATAAAAATAGTTTAAATTGATTCTAAATGCTTCAAAACGTGTACAATTTGTTAAAACGGGATATTTTAGCTAACAGAAAAAATATGCAGATGCATATAAATCACAGCTCTTAACATAACATTAAAACAAGAAGCAAAAATAATAGTAGCTCCACCAAAAACCCTTTTCAACTTCAAAAGCTGTCTATCCCTAACCCTATTTCTAACCCTAACCTCTCATCTGGACCAACGCATCCATTTCCAACATCAATAAACTTCAAATTGTACAAAATAGATTCCTCAGATCAGCAACACATGCCCCTTGGTTCATTTCAAACGCCCAACTTCATAAAAAGCTGAATATATCACCGATCATCAAACATATATCGCCCACCTTTCCAATAATTTTTACTCCAAACTAAATACAATAAAGAAAGCAGTCCACTACAACTTGACCTCATTAAATGACTTCCCAACTAGAATTAAAAATAGATTCCCTTTCGAAGCCTTCCTAATTTCTTTTCCATTAATTCTAGAGTATGAGCTTTTGTAGTTTCCTACACTACGTGTAATGTAGTTAAGTGCTAAGTTAAGTTTGGTATAAGTTATAATGTAAGCTATCAAAACACACGAGAGAGTACTATGTTAAGAACCGTGAAATTTTCAAATTCTCAATTAAGAATTTTTTTTAAAAACGTATTGACGCTTGCTTCTTTTTTATTTATTAGCCACCCGTTCGGCTGAAGCCTTTCGGGGATTTTAAGTTTATAGATTTAAGTTAAGATACATGAAAAAAAGATTAAGTTGTTGGAATATCCTCAGGCGAATGTAGTTCGTAAGGGGTCCCTTTCAGTTGTAAATTTAATTTTCATAATTTTTTGCTATCTTCAAACAGATGACTTTAGGGTATGTACAGCAGTGTTGGCGAACAATGGCTCTATTAATGAACCCGACAATAGTGAAGCGACAAGGAAACGGTGCCACTGCGGGGCGACGGTTGTCGCGACACATGAGTGACCTTATTGCATCACATTCTGCGGGCCGGCGTAAAGAAACTGTCTACCAGCAGCAGAAAGCTCGCACTGTAAATATATTGTACGAATTTTAATAATACAGAATATAACTCTTCATGGAAGAAAATTTTACAATGAGAAAATTGTAGTATGAATTCCGCCCAGTTGGAAATGTAAAAATAATGCCTATATTTCTAAACAACAGCTGCTTGATTCAGTGCGGAAAAGAACTGTCAGAAAATTCGACAGTAAAGATGAAAGAAGGTGTGGTGCTGTTGACGCCGTCTCTTTGTCTCCATGATGATCAATACTTACAGGGAGTACTGACCAATAGGACCTCTGTGGTTGAGATACAAGTGTTAACGCAGCCCGAAAGCATTATTTGATCATTCATCGTATATCATGGGAGGTGCACACACTAAGACATGCAGAACTTGCACGGAGAATGAGAAGAAGGAGCCGAAGAAGGAAGCAGAGGAGGAGGCCAAAGGGATCTCGGATGAAGAACTCGCGAACCCGACGGCTGAGCCTGAACCAAAACGAGAGCCAAACTCAGAGCCAAAGACAAAGTCAAAATCAAAGTCAAAATCGGAGTCGAAATCAGAGTCAAAGCCAAAGCCAGAGTCCAAGTCAAAGACTAAGCAGACCGAACGTAAGTCATGTTTCATTACAAGTGACTGCAGAGGGAAAGTGGAAACCATGTGTCCTGGACGCACATCTGTTCAGGTGCAAATGCAAAATTATGAAGCCTGGATTAAAAGTCTATCTAACAAATGTAACCAACCTGTTCCTGGTCCTTCGTATGCAAATTACCAAGGACCTATCGGGTTTGGCCAGAACTTCCCTTGCCCTTCCTTGAAACCGAATCTCCAATGTCCAAAACCTGCATGTGCCACGCCCACTGGTGGCCCCACGGACCGGGCCCAGCAGGCACCGCAGGCCCCGATGCCCCCCGTGCCCGCCGACCCTCGGAGTTGCGATTCTTCGTGCCCCAGTATGACTCCGGGTCCTAATGCATGGTCGAATAACCCCGCTGGGTATCAGTCTCCTCCCATTGGGAGTCAGCCTCCGCCCGCTGAGTGTCAGCATCCTCCCGCTTGTTGTCAGCCTCCTCCCGCTAGTTGTCAGCCTCCTCCTGCTAGTTGTCAGCCTCCGCCCGCTATGTGTCAGCCTCCTCCCGCTGGGTGTCAGCCTCCGCCGGCTGGAAATCAGCCTCCGTCCGCTGGGAATCAGCCTCCTCCCGCTGGTTATCAGCCTCCTCCCGCTGGGTATCAGCCTCCTCCTGCTGGGTATCAGCCCCCTCCCGCTGGATATCAGTCTCCGCCGCCTGGGTATCAGCCTCCACCCGCTGGGTATCAACCTCCTCCCGCTGGGTATCAACCTCCTCCCGCTGGGTATCAGCCTCCTCCCGCTGGGTATCAGCCTCCTCCCGCTGGGTATCAGCCTCCTCCCGCTGGGTATCAACCTCCTCCCGCTGGGTATCAGCCTCCTCCCGCTGGGTATCAGCCTCCTCCCACTGGGTATCAGCCTCCTCCCACTGGGTATCAGCCTCCTCCCGCTGGGTATCAACCTCCTCCCGCTGGATATCAGCCTCCTCCCGCTGGATATCAGCCTCCTCCCGCTGGGTATCAGCCTCCTCCTCCTGGGTATCCGACTCCTGCTGCTAATCCAACTCCTCCCGTTGTGGATCAGTGTCCTGCCACTGCGAATCCAACGGCCTTTGCAGCTGGAAAAGAAACAGCCTCAGGAAAAGAAACAGACAAGAAAACGGAATGACAGTGACCAACATTTCTACCTGAACGTAAACTTACGAGTCGCAAAAAGGAAAAGTAGGTTTTAAAACTTTAAATTGGAAACTTTATTAACTCTAGTCAGCTACTAACAAAACATCTGTGATTTGCTTCAATAATTATACACATTTTTCACTCTTGAAATAAATTATATGAATTTATTTAGAATGATTTAAAAATTTTATTAGTATAATTTAAGTTATAAGTAGTCTAACCAAAGTGTCTACCAAATATCGAAAGATACTGATCATATTATTATGAATTAACATGAATCTCCAAAACAAATGTTTATAGAGGACTTTTCCACTCATGAAATTAAAACCAATAGGCTTTAACTATAGTTACAAAATGCCCCAATCAGGGCGGTATATCTCAAAAAGTTTATCGCTTATTCTATCCCAGTTTTCTTACCGCTTCTTCCTACTGACCAATCATAAACTGTGACTAATCTATCTTCAGAGGCAGTATACATCGATCGCCATGTCGATGTCTAATAAACCGCGTATGTACATAACAATATAACGTGGATAACATAGCCTTTTTAATTTCAACGTAGGTTACTTTCTCGTATACGTACAAATATTCGGAGTATATACGTCCGTGAGTCCGTCCGTCCAGTTCGTCCGTCCGTCCATCCATCCATCCGTCCGTGTGTCTGTCCGTTTGTCCGTCTGTCTGCCCGTCAGTCTGTCCGTCTGTGAACACCACTAGCGCCGAAACCATACGTAGGATTTTTTCCAAAATGGATATTGCCAGATCGATTTGGTTCGACTCGAGGCGATGCGATTTTGACAAACTTTCTTCAGAATTTGGGGGTATTTTACATGAAGCCCTATGGACATTTTCAAAATTTTCTCAAAAAGGCTCCAAATCTTTTCTTTAAATTTCTTGTAAAAATAGAATAAAAGACACTTATAAAAGTAGGATAGGTCCGATTTTCAAGGTTAATTCTAAATATTCGGAAATGGCAAACATTTTGAATTTTTTTTCTTGCCTCTTCCTACAACTACAAAAATTGAAGATAGCAATTTTTCCTTCAAATGAAATTTGTTGTCCATAATTGTTCACATTATTGTATTTATGAGTACATGTACTTTAATGTTGTATAAAGTTTCTCGACAGCTCAACAGTTTTCCGTTAAAATGAGTTCAAAATTCCGCATTTTCAGAAACGCTGGAACGCCATTTTCTAAAAAATTACTCCAAATTTTTCTTCAATTTTTTTTCCAACGGGTAGTGCTATATACTGTTAAAAATGACATTAAATTAATTTTGCTGTATTTTGTGTTTTCAAAAATTACACGAATGTATTTTTTTAAATATCTTTCACGCCGTCAATATGCACATTTCCAGCAATTTACAAACAGTATTACATTTGCGTGTTGAAGTACCTCAAATGACTTTAAATGAAGTTTTTCAGAAACTCAAAAATTTTTTATAAAAAGAGATTCAAATTTCGCATATACAGTAACGCTTAAACGCCATTTTCTTAAAAATGACTCCAATTTTTTCAATGAAAATTCCCATTTATGACGAGGTTTTACTCTTCTTTAATATTCTTAAAGTAGTATTTCGGTTGTATTATTAGGAAACCAAAAACTTGAGAAAATTTCAAAAAAATGTACTTTGTGTGGCAATAGATGGCAGGGCATGAGGACGAGGCAAGACCGTAAAGCCAGTCCAAACAAAGGAAATTAGAAAACTTTACTACAAAAAAGTCTGCCATTGTGGTGCACCACTAGTTTTTAATATTTGGCGTACTTTAGAATTCTGTTAGACATAATTTCATTCGCCGTCACTTCGCGAGTCGGAGATTTATCGACGATTTGCAATGCACTTATGGTATTACCTATGATAATTTCGTCTTTATCCCAATGCATCTGTGATAAAATCTCACAGCCCGTCCGTCGGGTGCTTACAACTGTGTGCGAAGCCAGCTATATGATCTAATAGGTGTCCTCCTCCTCTCAGTACACGTCAGTCACCTACACATCACCCCTAGGTGTTACAAAAGAGTTGCCACATTGCCTTTCTAAATGATAACTTATCTTCGATATTAAAATAATTAAATAATTATAAATTAATATAAAAAGATAGCTCCGGCATCGAAATTTAGCAAATGAGTTACACTTGAAAACTTAGAACTGCGTGCGAAGCCAGCTGATGCATATGATCTAATAGGTGTCCTCCTCCTCCTAGTACACGTCAGTCACCTACACATCACCCCTAGGTGTTACAAAAGAGTTGCCACATTGCCTTTCTAAATGATAACTTATCTTCGATATTAAAATAATTAAATAATTATAAATTAATATAAAAAATAGCTCCGGCATCGAAATTTAGCAAATGAGTTACACTTGAAAACTGCACAATTATGGAAGGTATGCAACGCTAGAACTGAAATACATATTGCTAAACGGAAAGCAACTAATCTCTAACACTACAGTCAGTCACGTAGCGTGAATTGCCGCTTGAACGCAAGATGACGTGGTTTGAACACTATATAAGCGAGAGCGCAAAGTGCGGGGCTGGGTTTTCTTTATACGAACCCGATCAGTGGGCTAAGTATAAGTGACCTAAGCACTTCCTGAAGTAAAAGTAATCTGAAACAGCGAAATGAGACTTGAAATGTAAGCTTTGAATTTCTGCACACGCAATGCGCGCGCCAGTTGGCTAAAGTCATTCTGACCTTCTGTTGTTGTTTTTTTGTTGTTTTTTTTCATGTTGCAGGATTGGCCATAGATGCCTGTAAGCGAATGATCGCACCGCAGTGGCGTGAACGTGCATTGCACTTTTCGGGCGTTTACAAAACTGCTCAAATAAACTGGTATTTTGAGAGGCGCGGGGTTGGGTTTTGAGCTGAGTGAAAACCTCGTGCGAGAGCACAAAAGTTGCGTCCAGGGTGGTACGGAGGCGAGGGATGTTCGAAGGGCAACATATGTGTTGGGACGCCACTGTGGGACATTCTTTTCACGGGCGACGGCGGTCATGGAGTTCTACGCTGTGTGCGTAAGCTCGCTGAGGAGTGGCGAGGACCTCGAGTCAGGTAGATCTTGCATCATTTAAGGATCGCTTTTGCGATCAGGGAATTGGGTCTAACAGAGCTGTAAATAACTGATCAAACTATTTATTTGTAAATACTTAATTATTAATAAACCTGTAAACATCTGAAGCTCGTGTCTGTGATTGGTGTTGCGCTCCCACGACATCACACTTGCTAGCACTTGCCACTAATTAAAAATGGTCAACTTTTGGGAAACGGTTTGCACTACTTGCAAGTCGCAGAACAACTAAAATTGACAGCGTTTGCCGCGGTGGCGCAAGGAAATTGGCTGGAGAATTTACACTCGCAATATGGCTGGCAGAAGCGAATTGCAGAGCAATTTCATGCCAGTGTTAAGTCTGCAATGAAACACATAATGACCCCGAGACGTTTACTGCAATCTGTGTGTTCTACACTTCCTTCCTTCGTGGTGTTACCCCTGTCAGCGGCAGCCAATGGTGTATCGGCATTTTGGTTAACCGGATGCGAAATCATTAAATTTAGAGATTTACAAGAAAAAGTAGGGTAGTAGCATTTTCATAATCGGGCATTTTATGGGACAAATGATGCTGTATTAGATTCTACGACTTGAATGATGGCTTCACCAATTACAGCAAATCGCAGCGAGAGAATTGTGGGGAGGTAGAGATAAACGAACAGCCGACCATCGTTTTCTGGCACAGATGTCAAATATCCGCGATGTCACTAGAACGTTGTTTCGCAAAATTATGTTTGATTTTCTTATAAATTTATAATGCAGTTATATACAAAAATAGCGTATGCAACTCGTTTATAATGTTGCTTTACTGTATTCGTACACATTTGAAAACCTGCTCCTAACGTCGCTCATCTTGAGCGTTTTGGAATTGAACTCATGCAATAAAGCTTAACATTATAAAATAATTGTATAAACTACTATTATATAACAATTTTTATATAATCGGATAACAGTAACGATGTGGCCAGGTTTAAACCTGGCGCGCCGACGTGCCGCTGGCGCAGAGCGTAGCCAGCGGGACGGGAGCACCGAGGCCAGGCTATCCTGGGCCTCGCTTCCCCTATTTAAGGGGATGCGGGCTCGAGCTAATCAGGAGAGTAGAGAGAGCTACTGTGAGCACACCGTCCGTCAGCTAGGGAGCAGCCAGCACGCGCTGCACGGAAGAGACGTGCTATCCAGAGAGCGACCGGGAGCCGGGCTAGGTGGAAGAGTTGAGAAGATCGCCAAGACCGGCAGCGTGTAGGGCCGAGGTGACGCGGGACTCGCTGCCACACGCACCCCCCAACGCCCCAGCAAGACGGCGCTACGCCGTGGCCGAGAGCGGCCGAGATTGTTATACGCTCAGCGTCGGCCACAGGGAAAGATTGCAGGAAGAAAATGGTATATATCTCCCGAGATATATTTTTGATTGACTAGAAATGAGGTTATAAATGCATAAATACCATGAGTGATTTCAATATCAATAGATATTTTGTGTATTTAATATTAATAATAAAAAATAGTTTCCATCGTCAATATAATTCCTTTGTTAAGGCAGGTGCCCTGGTAATAGAAATGTGTACATTTTATTCCATGCATATTTTCAGTAGCCTGTCTACTCCGATTTCTCCGCAACAATGAGAACGTACTCCTGGCAACGAGAGCCTTGCCTGGTTACGGCCGGCCGATACAGGCGCTCTACTGCTTAAACTGTGTCTTCAACTATGTGTCTGAAAGCAGCTCTGTTCATGCAGAATTCATTGCAACCCCAAAGAGCTATTCAACTACAGAAACTTCTTGACGAATTCGCAACAAACTACTGTCGGTAAGGAGTGTCATGGCCAGTTCCTCGTGTTGCTGGAGTCCCATGTCAGGATCAGAACGTTTTTTAAATACACCGTAATCAGAGGAACCAAAAAAATGCTTGTGATCAAAGAGCTTAGTTTATATATCAGCCATGGGAGCGCGAGTAAGCTGTACGAAATGCGCAAAACCCAAGCAAACGGACGAAAAACCGAGACCTAAATCGACGTCTAAACTTGTGTCTAAACTTGCACCTGAACCTAAGTCTGAACCTGTGTCTGAACCTGACTTAGAACCAGCGTCTGAACCTGAGTTTGAACCAGCGTCTGAACCTGAGTTTGAACCAGCGTCTGAACCTGAGTTTGCACCAGCGTCTAAACCTGAGTTTGAACCAACGTCTGAACCAGCGACTAAACCTGCGTCTAAATCTAAGCCTAAGCCTAAGCCTAAGCCCGAACCTGAGGACGACCAAAATGAACCAATGTCAATTGGCGTTTGTTGCGGTACCGAAGGCGTGCCCAAATGCACTGCATCGACGCGTCCTAACGCTTGCTTTCGCTACCCAAGGAGACATCATGGACCACAACCCCAGAAGACCCCTCAATGTGGAGGCAGTTTACCGATTGAGTCGGATGCTCATTCAAATGGCCAAAGTTATTTGGACTGGCCGCCGGGCTTCGGCTGTGTGAGCGGAACCTGCGAAGCTCAATACGCGCCATGTGCCCACCTTCACAAAAAAGTCCAAAAGTTTTTCACGGGCGCCGAAGACGAAGAAGAGCGCAAAACATCAAAGAGCGGAGATTCAGAGTCTCCCTCAGAGGAGTCGCCTAGTGAAGATTCGGACGACGAAAAAGGGCGCGAAGCACCAAAGAGCAAGTCTGAGACTCCCTCAGCTAAGAAGTCGTCCAGTAAAACGTCCCAACGTTCTGGTGTCACCGAATCTCCTACAGTTAAGAAGTCGCTTAGTAGAGATTCCGTGCCTTCCAAACCACCCACAGCCAAATCATCTACCAGGAAGCCCGCGCCTTCTAAATCCCCTCGGACTCGGTCGCCCAGAAGGAAGTTCGTACGTCCAGTTCCTTGCTCGACGCAGACGACGTGCCGTGACACTACCGTGCGTTCCAGGTCTCCCAAGAGGATCCGTTCTACGTCTCCAAAGAAAATACGGTCCACGTCTCCCGAGAAGACCCGTTCTACGTCTCCTAAGAAAATACGGTCCACGTCTCCCGAGAAGACCCGTTCTACGTCTCCTGAGAAAATACGGTCCACGTCTCCCGAGAAGACCCGTTCTGCATCTCGCAAGAACAGACCGAAATCCCCCCATGGGAAGTCTTCCAGGAAGGGCAAAGTGTCCTCGAGGAAGAGAAGCTCAACTATCAGCTGTGGCGTGAATAAGTCGTGTGACGTTCCCCTTCCCCGCAGTAAGATCACACGCAAAGGAAACTACCCTAAAAGTAAAAAGTTGAAAACATCTACTTCACCTGCGGTTACGTCTTCCACGGACACGGTACCGGATACGGATACGGATACGGATACGGATACAGATCAAAATGAAAAATTGTAATTGGGCTTGCTGCGAATTTTTCTAATTCAACATCTGACGCTTTCTGTGCTATTGAATTATTCAGAAGAGCTGGCGAGAATTATAGTCTATGCGGACATCATGCTTCTTTAGAAGGACATGCTTTTCTTATGTTATCAATTACATTTGCGGAATTTTACTCTCACAAAATGAAATAGATTGTCGATGTGTGGAAAAAGATGTGTTTACGATCATATTCTTTGATTCACCAACATAAATTAGAATCATAGAATAATATAAGCCTAATAATTTTGAGAAGATTAAGAGACATTTACATTAGCCTTAAAATGGCATTTTACTCTCACTGCTTTCATGAAAACTTTTAAGTAACAATTCTCCCTAATAACAGGTTTATTCATCTGCTTTTGAAGATGTAATTTCGTGCTCTCACACGAGAACTGAAATCCTTGAATTTAATACTTGTCAATTGCTACGTTATCATATCATTCGCCAAACTGTCCTTCATATCCGCACTTTGAAGATATGTATATGTATGAATGCCTCATTAATCTTTCCATCTTTCATTCTTGCCCTCTGGTTGTGACTGAGTCGACAATAGTAACGGATCCTCAGCAACGCCGAACCCCTCTGGGGGGGCGGTTATGGCCTTCAGGTCACCGACGTGTTTTTCCCAGTTTCCTAGGGCGTGGAGAATTATTGTTATGCGATGTATTCAGAAAAAGACAAAGTGGAAGATCCATCCCAGCCTGAATCAATGAATTACTCATTGTGACGAAGCACCGCTCGAAAAGGAAATGTGATAACGAACGTTTATGGCATCCTAATGAGGCACCAGACGTTCACCGACTCTGAAAGGTCACACTTTCCGAAGAAACTCTAAACTGAGAAGTCACCATGGGGCAGGGCACTTCTCTTAAATGCGGTAAGCGTATGCGCAAAACGATAGTAAAACGAAAGAAGCCCAAAAATGAGAAGGAGGCAAAGAAGGCAGAAAAGGGAGAAAAGGCAGAAAAGGCAGAAGAGTCGGAAGATGAAACCACTGGTGACGCGAAGAATCCTACGCCAGCAAATGAAACCACTGATCAGTCGAAGGTCTACAGTCCCCAACCTTACTCGTATCTCTACTGCCCTTATGCCCCGTATTGCCCTTACCACCCCGTACCTTACTCTCCTTACGTTCCTTCAAACGCGGCTTGTAGCTCCCAGAGCCCGAATAGCACCCAGTTCTGCCCTCCTTATCCGGATCCGCGACTTCGCTCGCAAATCGTCAGTCTGAATTTCCAAATGCCCGCCTCGCCACCGCCGAACACCTGCGCAAACGGGCCAACCCCGAACTGGGGACCAGTGGCACCACCCGTCCCTTGCAGCCGCACCTGCCCCAATTCCGTCACTGAAGGTTTCTGACCGGCGCCGCTGAATATCACCAGCCCAGAATGCTCTGAAACACTGGACTTCTGTGTTCTGAAGAGCATATTTCGTGTCGTCTGCATGTCATCCCGATTCTTTTGACCCCTTCAAGATGCCCACACTGAAAAAAACTAATTGCATATCATGCTTTCATAAATACATGTAATTATAAACCGAATTGTTTATTCGTGTTATGCATTGCGTACTCCCTGAGAAGAAACGTATACAAAACAGAAATGTTTTTCATTACTTTTGAATGGTGTACCTAAGTATAAAATATTTTTTCTTGAGAATTACTTCTGAAGAAAGTAGTTTTACTAGGAAATATTGTCATACAAACTGACAGTTTCAGAGTAAAAGTAGTAAAATGAAATAAATTATTACAAAGTGACTTCGTTGTTGCACTTGCTTCTGCGACTTGTTAAAATAAGTTCAGAAGTTAAAATGGAAGTTATATACCCTGTAGTAATGATATATCTTTCCTACAAAATATTGTAATCGCGCTTTGCTGAGTCAGAATTAAAGAAAATAATATGCAGCCTTTACTGGCATCAGATGAAAAATCATCCTGTTTCAATCTCAAAATAAAAAAAAATCCATCGTTCTATTTCTGTGAATAATATTTCCCCGATACGAGACAGCTCGTTTCGTCCATCTAATGTTTTTAATTTTTTGTTTAACTTTATTTACTCAGACCAACATAACTGCTTTTCAGGGATTGTTTTACTGCAAATAACAACTCAAATCACAAGCATAGAAAAAGTAAATAACTAACAGCAATAATACATTTCAAAGACTAATAAATTATCATTCCTTGGATTGATTGTTCATTCTTTGGATTGAACAACAAAGAATGGTTGAAATTCCATCCTTTTCCAGTGTAGAGGTCATTTTAACCTTGAAGGTCTATGGTACCTCATTGATTTATGGACATGACAGGAAAGACTAGTTAGTATCATTTTTAGCATTTTTACTTAGCGTTTCCCACTCTGCCCTGTCTGGCCCCGAACAGCTTCGCCCGGCAATTCCTAGCAACAATACCACTGTCCAACAACAATGCGCTGCATTTTCAGAAGAACAAATTTTGCAATGTAAACCAAATTTAGAGTACGTATTTTTGGTTCCGAACCCCCAATGTTTTTTCTCGGTTTCTCAAAAGTGTTCGTACAATTTTTTTTCCAAAAGATTCAAAAGTTATTGATAGAACTAGAAGAATAAAATATATATACATCCATTTTTAAATAATGTCTTATTTTTTCTTGGACTAATCGTCCTATGTTATAAAATATCACATTTATTAACTTCGATATCGACTTCTCTTCCCTATCGGATACATAAAGCAGATTTCCTAGGTGTGAAGTTTTCTTTGGGGTCAGAGGTCGGTCGCGGCTGGAGCGGGCCTACGCCGGTGGGAGATTGCTAGGAAAAAAGCTTGAGGAAAACTTGGATGGCCTGGGGAAAACCTCCGCAAGCTGACGTAGGTCTTCGCTGGATCTCGCCAGCCAGCCGGGAAAGATCACATCCGCCTCCCGCGATAAAAAAACAAACATACGCTGAACTTACCGATTTGACTTTAGTAGTTATTAATGACCTTAGTAGTTGACGCGTCCGGAATCACTAAATCAATCAATCAATCGAAGCCATTCTTCGATCATATTGATTCTTGTGACTTGAGCGATTTCTGAATAACTTCATTCAGTTGATTTTTAAATGATGTCACGCACTTCTTTTTTTTTAAAAAAAAGAGAGTAATTGTTGAGTAATTACTAGAGCCCGGACTTTCAAGTAATTTTTTTTACTTAAAATACACAGGCAAAAGGGCATTTATGCCGACCTGGATGGCCGAGGTGGCTAAGACCGAGTACCGACTCAGCGCTTCGGTCCGAAGGGTCGCGGGTTCGAGTCCCGCCTTGGGCATGGCTGTTTGTTCCTTGACTTTGTGTGTGTGTTGTCGCGGAGGGCCTCGCGTTCTGCTGACCCCAGATCAGAGGAGCCCGCAAGTGTTTGTCTAGTGTATGGTCGAATATGCGTCCCTTCGGGACGTAAAGGGCAACCGGCTGTCGGCTGGATAAAAGCCCTAGGAAAAAAAAGGGCATTTATTCTCGCTAAAGTAGGGGTGCAAAATAGCATGAACATAATGCAAAATCACATTTTAAAGGAATTATTGACTCCATTTTAAATCTTGAAATGGAATCAGTGAAAATGTAATTGTATTTTTCATTCTTCTTATTTGTCTAATCGCCAGCACTGAGAACAGTTTATTATAAAGAGAGCTTTCCTCAAAAGGGATGGATGGCCATACTCAAAAAGCCTAACAGCATCCCTTTGATCAACGAACACAGCCTGAGAGCATCATGAAAAAAAGCAAAAATCTTGACTAGAGGCTGGTCTTCTATTTTAATTTGGATTTTAAACGTAACCTCCCCTGAAAGACAAAACACGATCGTCCTTTGAATTGCCGAGACTTGCAAGTTCGTTCCACATTGATCGAGAGCGATACCAGTAGAAAAAAAAGCAAAATAATTACGAAAAAGGCAGAAAAGGGCAAAAAATAAGACAAAATGGCACCAATCATGCATCAGAAGCTAAAATAAACAAAAAAGGCAAAATGAAAATCTACTAAAACATCTTCAGAAGTACAATTAAGAGATTCCTATTGTTAAAAGTCATAAGACAGAAACAAAAAAAGGCATTTTGCGAAACATCTGGACTCTAATAACACGAACAGGAGGAAAAGCTTCAAGATGCCGTACGTTCCCACTAGTTGTACTAGAAAACAGGTGACTCAGTGGTCGCTGTAGTGAGATGACGGCAAAATTGGACTTCAACCGATAAGCAATTTTAACATTTATCTTTATATAATTATACCCCTCCGGTGGCCCAAGGACAGCGTGCTAGCTTTTCCGTGGTGGGACCCCGGGTTCGACTCCCGATCGAGGAAAAATAAGAGCTGTTCCTTTCCATTACAATAATTTTGGTTTCTATACCTGTGACAAAGAAAAGCTCAGGCAAGCCAAATACGCTATACCCCAATTGAAATACAGTGGCACTTCAAGGTGTCGAGCTGAAGGGAGAGGGGGACACTGACTCCCAATGGGGAGATTCATTACAACTTAAATGTTTGGTTCTGGAGTTCCCGATTATTGAGAATGTCTCCCTCTCCTTCCAGCTCGTAACCTCGACGTGCCACTGCGTTTAAATTGGAGTGTAGGTACGGTGATGGGAATACGTCAGGCTCGTCCCTATTCTCCCCAACCCCGAGGTGTGGATAATAAGATCAGCATCCAAGTCTGGGAACACCGCAAGCTGGCAAAAGTCCGATTAATTAGATATTTTTATAATTGGCGAAATAAATTAACACCAAATAATCAATAAAAGCTTAGTTATAGTAAAAAATATGAGTTACTGCTGTTAGCACTCAATTTACACAGTTCGACTGCTTTTTTATTTCTGGGTTAATTTTTCTTTCTGAACAAATGTATTCATTTCTTGTGTAAATAATAAACAATTTACATGTTTATAGAGTGTTTATATGCTTCCTCAATGCACATTTTTGCATAAAAAGTATTTTTTCAAACCAAATTATGAGTACTTATTGTGGCTCAGCCATTCGGAATATCCAAAGAGTTTATTAGACAAAATATGCTTAAAATTGTCTCAAGAGCTTATTTTCGAAGTTTCGACATTTCCTCCGTGGACATCCCGTATACTACAGTTTAGCGAGGAAAGTATTGTATCGTCTCAAAATACGATCTTGAATATTCGGGCATAAAATCTTTGTTCATTTTTTCAGTTGTAAATTTGTACATACACCATCATTAACATGTTTTAGTACTGTTCCAAAGATGATTAATATTGGCGTAGGTGGCGAGGAGATAGTCGGAATTTTGTACCTGGATATCGAGATGTCTCTATGGACGGGAGGATGAACTGAAGTCACGCCCAAGTCAGTCAAATAAGAAGCATTTTATCTGAAACTTGGTAAATACGTAGAGGGTAAAACCCAGTTGTGCCGCTCCGGAGATCAGTAAGGTATTTTAATTTTTGATGATATTTTATATCAAGCCCCTGTGATATCAAAATATTCCGGAAAACGTTTTTCTTTAAATTTTTTACTCGAATAGAAGAAAGTTCAGTATTTTATGTATCGGTATACCTCTGATTTTGGTTATAGTTTCTGAAATTTTCAAAATAGCAACCGTTCAAATTTATTTTCCTGTATATCCAGTATCAGGTCCTGAGATTTATTTCTCAGTGCAATTTATTCCTCGATTTTCGATTGATGTTAGTCACTTAAAAAAATATGATTACGTGTCGAGGACTAAGAGGGGCAAAATTTCAGAGCATTCCCACTAATTTGTTTACGGAAAACAGGAGATGAAGATTTTCGAATCCAATCGGGCTGCCTCAAAGACAAATTCAGACCATCTTAAAATTATGTAAATTTCATTATTACCCTCAAATTTACTACGAATATCATCAGTTATACTTTGATAAAAAAAACTCTTTTTTATTCTAAACAAAGTAAATTTCCAATCCATTTCATATTGAAATAATTAGTAAATTGAATAAAATTTACAGTTAAAAATGACCAATTAATTTGGATGGAAGAATCCCAGGGGTACATTTCACCGTCGTCGTCTTGCGTCTAGAACAAAAATGTCAATTTAGTGATTCTTGGTTAGGAGTCAATGTTGAAGAATAAATGTGATTATGTATAATGAAACTAATTTGAAAATCTACAATGGCGTTGTAAGGGTTGAATTCTGAGTAATCGGTTTGTTTCTACACTATTATCTAATATATTAATGAATTAAGGATTTGGGTGGTTTTCCAGACGTTGAAGATAGTTTGAATTCCACGTTTCGATTCTTTCAAAGACTGTCACTTTTAGGCATCTTGCGTAGTGCTGAGTTTGTGATAGACTATGGTGTTGCAGCAATCATTCTAAGCGTATTTTACTGAAATATTTGTAAAATGGAAAACACAAAAAATGACAAAAAAATATACATTGCGAATTTTTCTACATTGCAATTATTTTCCAATGTTATAGGCAATCTATGTTTAAAAGCCATGGAAAGCAAGCGTGCTATGTAGGGAGAAAAATGAATATATATTTTGATATTCACTCATTAATCGTTCTATTATCCTCACCCGATAATTGTAATGACGTCAACAATGATGAAGTGACCTCAGCAACGCTGGGCCCTTCGGGGCGACGGCTGAGAGCTTCAGGACAACGAAGTGTTTGTTTTTTTGGTCTCTCAGACTGCGGAGAATGAATACGATCACTGCTGTTCGGGAAGACAAAATGGTGAGACACTTCTTACTCTACAACCTGAACCCACGTTTGATTGCGACAATCCACGGCCCATAAACAAAAGGCGATAACGAACACTTGCAGCAATGCCATGAGACAAAAGTCATTCACTGAATGTGACAAACGCGTAAACACATTCCAAAGACATTCTGAACTGAGAAGGCGCCATGGGGCAGGTCAACTCGCACAAATGCAAAGGATGTGGGAATGATATGTGTAAGAGACAGGAAAAAAAATCATCTCGAAAAGCAGAACGAAACGCAACCAGTGCTCGAAAAGAGAAATCGTGTCCTGGGCGGGCGGGTGTCAACAACACCCCGTTACCCGTCTGCCCATATGGTCCGTATTGCCCTTACCACTCTGGTCTGGTTCCTGACACAAATCCTAATGCCCAAGGTTCAAACTTTCCGGGCTCTTCTGTATATTCGCCCGCCTTTTTACCTCTTCCATACCCCTGTAACGTGGTTTGGAGTGGGTGTCCGGATCCGCAAAATCCCTCTCCAATGGTCAGTTTGAATTTCCAAGTGCCGCCTCAGACATGTCCTCCCAGTGTGAGTGCCCCCTCCCAAGGACCACAGTCTTGCAGCAATGCCTGTCCCAGCGGAGTCGGGAATTAACTGTCTGGATACGCTGAATATCATCAACTCAGAATGCTACGCGGTTACGCTGTACCTCAGTGTTTTCAAGAGATCACTTCACACTGGAATAGAATAATTCATCATTCTGCCAATAATACTTGCTCAATAGTTGTAAAGAGTTGCCAATGGGATCTTCAGTTCAGCAACGCTGGGCAACGGTTGTGCGCTTCAGATTGCTGAAGAGTTTTTCCTCGCGCACTTTGAGATTGCGGAGAAATAACACCATGAGTATTGTTCAGGACGAACATACGGTGGGAGATTGGTCGCTACATATCCTGAAGCAAGGTTTGCTTGTAACAATCCGCACCTCATAAACGAACAAAATGTGACAACGGACGCTAGCGCCAAACAATCGGACAGAAGTCTCCTACTGGTTGTGGGAGAATCGTTAATGTTGCCCAAGGAAACCGTAAACTGAGGCGACGCCATGGGGCTCAACTGCAGTAAAAAGAGCAAGAAGAGCTGCCCAGGAAAGTGTCCTGGACGGAAGAAAGTGTCAGGCCCACAAGTTTCCTGGCCGAATAACCAATTCCACCAAGGTCCATATTGCCCTTATCATCGTCTTCCATTACTTCCATGCCCAGTTTTCCCTCCTCAGCATATTGCACTCTCGGCATTCAACAAACCTAATGCCAAAATTCCATCCAATTACCTTCGTCCTGCATTATTTTCACGACCAGTTTTCCCGCCTCAGAATGTTTCACTCTCGACATTCAACAATCCTGATGCAAAAATCTCGAATTTTTGCTTACAGAAACCTCCGTCTTGCCCTGCCGCCTTCTTGCACCCCCCGTATACTTGCTCTTGCAAACCGTGCACCAACTGCGGTATGACTGCCAAGTGCATGGACCCTGTCATTCCGTCTGCAATCGTCAGTTTGAATTTTCAATTTTCTTCCGTGGTTCCGCCCAACACCGCCCCCACTTGCCCGAACAAAGCGATCGGGACCCTTGGCCCCAATGGCAATTTCTCCTGTCCCAACACATTCTGAATTTCACATGCTGAGAATGCGCGGCTTAACTGTACTTCATTTAAAATGAGCATTGCTCTATAATCTACTTTCCTTCTATGTTAAAGAACGCGCTTCGGATGTTCTGCATGTCTGGATGATTCTCGTCATCGAGCTCAATTGGAGACTGCGAAGATTGCACAGATTGAAAAGATGCTGTCGTTCATGTATTGGCAAATATAGTAAATTATGGACCTATTTGTTGAACTTTGATTTGTATTCAATCTGTAAAGAAAGCACATGAGTTGCATATTTCCATACTTTTATGTATAATTTATATCTGTTAGAATAACGCATTATAAAGGATAACGTGTGCGTAATGGATGTGCTAGAAATCCATATTATCTTCTATTTATGAGTGAATTGCTAGGGAATGCACAGGAATCTCTCTTATCAGTATGGAACAATAACGAAGAATCCACGCGTTCCTACTTTGTAAGCGCGCATCAGCCAAAGAAAAAAAAAAAACTATCATGAAACAAGAATAGATCAAAAGTACTTGTTTTAAATATACATCGGTCTTGCTTTCAAACAAACTCGTGTATTCTTAGCTAATAAATATACTAAATCTTTTGTCTTAATTATAATCGATTATGTTAAGTAATCTCTAGGTATTTGATGACAGTTTGAATTCACAAACTCTCATCAAAGACGTTTGCATTTCCAATCGCAAAGTAAATTACGAAGTAATATTCAATGTTTAACAATAAGTCATACTCTCCATCATAATGTAAATAGTTAAATAATACATGTGAATTATAGAAAATTAATATTGATATACAAGATTATATTTAAAATGATGATATTAAAAATTGCGTTGGAGTAACTTAAATCATTTTTCATATGTTATTTCAAAACATAATAGCGAAGTGATATTATATATTAGAGGACATAATAAATAATATCTCAGACAAAACTAACTTTCAACTAATTTGTATTTCACATACATTCGTAAAGGAAATAATGTAATTCAAAATACTACACATAAAGGAAATCTCTAAAGAAATAGTTACAATGTTGGAAATATTTATTTTTCCTAGTATTTACAATTTTCTTATATTTATTGTGATATTACAAATTTCATGTTATCAACTCTCAGCAAGAAACAAGCTTTTAATAATTATATGGGTATGTTATTTCAATTATTAAATGAATAATAATTGAGTACTTGATGCTCGAATGCGCACTTTTTTACAATTAAAGTGGTTGTCAGAATATCACAATAGTAATTTATGAAATAAAATCACTTTTACCACGTGTGTCATACACTACATTTAGGCAGCTTACTGACATTTATTTCATTTTAATTCAAGCATACAAATCAGAAATAAGTAGTAGCTGATGCGATCAAGGGAATTATTTTGCTTTTTCTTGTACTCAGTTTTATCTGAAAATTTGTGCATCTCACTTTTAGCTCTAGTCCTAAATCGCTTTGCATGCTTTAAAAATAACCGCTTTTGCTAATAAGTGTTTTAAAAAATTGAATGTGTCTGGTAACATTCGTTGAGTCAGTGCGACAACAACTGTTATCCGCCGCGCACCCGCCGCCCACCCGCCGCGCACCCGCCGCGCACCCGCCGCGCACCCGCCGCGCACCCGCCGCGCACCCGCCGCGCACCCGCCGCGCACCCGCCGCGCACCCGCCGCGCACCCGCCGCGCACCCGCCGTCCCGCTCCGCCGCCTCCCCCTCGACGACGCTTCCCGTCTTGCAGATGCGACCACAAGCACCGCAGTCTTCCATCCCCCTATCGGGAGAAGTGGCTCGGTGCATCAACTGATGTCACTGCAGTGCCTCTGACCGGGAGGTCCTAGTCCTGGTTCGAGTCCCGACGGCGGCAGGATTTTCGACACTAGCTTTTCAGCTAGGTCGAATTCAGTCGCTGTCTGGAGGATAATTCTACCGGCCGGTTTCTGTGATCGGTAGTTTTCCGTCGTTTCTCGAATCAACTCCAGGCGAATGTCAGCGAAGTACACTGTCCTCAGTCCTCCCTCTCTCACAGTTTTTTTTCTCTACTCTCACCTCCATACTTACACACACTTTCAGTAACATGCACGACACTACCACACATGCCGGGAGACCGGTCGGGATCTTAGAGCTTGTCCCAGCTGGGGTGGTGCCCCGCTGGTTGGAGATTCATGGTTAGGGAAAACCTCGCTAGCCGACGGTAGGTCGACGCCGGATTTCGCCATCCAACGGGGAGAGATCACCGCCACTTCCAGAGGAAAAAGCATGCACTACACTTACGGGACCAACGACAGCCGTTTACACGCCCGGAACATCAATTAATAAAACAAATTGACATTCAAAGTAACCACCCCTTTACCTGCCTCTCCTCCTACACCTCCCTCTCGTTCACCACTCTCCTCCCGCCTCTCTTTCTTGTTTCGCTCCTCCCCATCATTGTCCCCGCCTTCGGAGTGACATGTGGGCCTCGCGGTGCGCGACGCTTCCTAATCGCCATCGCCTCATTTCACCGCCTCACCCTCACCGATGCCTCAAGCCACGCGGCGTACGCCGTCCGGTTATGCTCGACCGCAGAAAGCGATCGGAACTTTATTCTTTTTTCGCATTATACGATATTTCTTTTCGCTATCACGCCATTGCCATCTAAAAGCTCTCTTCATTCTTGCCATTCAATTGATTTTCCACTTCACACTCCGATGCATAGGTCTGAATTTATCACATGACCGCCCTAGCACGACATAGCACTACAGTCAAATGATTGATTTTACGTAGAAACAATCAAATCCAAATGATCTGCTGGTAGAGGCAATTAGATTATCCTTAAGAAGAGCCCTGGAATTCTTGATTTGGTATACTTACGTTCTAGTTTAAAGAAACGCAGACAACTTAGAAAGCACATCATTAATATTAAAATGTTTGCTATGTTCTGCCGAGTTTAATCTTTGTGTTTTTGTTGGCCAAAACTGCTCACCAATGGTTTTCTAAAGGGATATTAGAAAAGAGCTTCTAGAAGTGATGGGAGAATTCATACTTTCGTCTATTTTCAAACCCTTCTCGTTCCTTTTTAGCCTTCTCACTTACTTTCACGTCTTGGAAAGGTTTTTCGCAAAGCTCAAAACAATTGCGCTCGGAGGAAGGTTGAATTGAATGAGACCAACTACTTCAGAGAAACCACCTCTGTTATAAACTTGTCAAAGAGGTAAGTCTTTGCAGTAGCCTTTAAACTCTCGTCTCACAGACACCGGAGGCAGGCTTAAAAACGTGTTGTTTTCAAAAACATGGGAGAACGTGGGTCGGCGTGACCTTGGTGGGCAAAGAATAATAAGCTCCAGCGAGTTTGTAGCAAACTGACAGTGGGGAGGCTTTCCTATGTGGATGGACAATTTCCGTTATTCCACGTGTAATATTTAACTGTTAAATGTAAACAATTCGATCAATAACCAAAGTTGTACTGACATCTGTCCCAGCTGATACTGAAGAATCATTGAATAACTTTACCAGGAAAGTAAAAAGACATACTAAATTCGTAGAATTTCTATGATTCTTTGCAATAAGCGTCTGCACTATTTTTCGTCATTAATTTTGATTTTTAAAATTTTCTTAAGTATGTTCTTTCATAATTACCTCTCAAGATTCAAAACTGAATGTATGAATGAAATAAGCCATTCAGATACAACTGCATTTGTACGAGATTTTGAATGTAGAGATTATGCCAGTAATAATCATATAAATTTCATTTCTTTCTAATAATTCGATGTTGCGTAGTAAATAAAGAAAATAATATAAACTTATAAATAATGGAATATCAAATGGTTGACAGAGAACTTTTTCCTCCATACTTGCTTGAGGTTTCCATTTGACTAAAGCAAAATGTTTTTGGGCTGCCGCTGGTGTGGCGGGAGTGTAGTGCCCACTGTGTTGCAGCTGGGAACTGCTGCTTGCTGCGGACGCGCTGTGCTTCGAAACGCACAATGGCCCAAACACTGAAAGTACGCGTGGTTGCGAAATTCAAGCAATAATTTCAACCAGCCAGACAAAAGTAGATGAACTAAATAAAAACTGTAGTAAAGAGACCGAATATGTTCATATTCCTTAAAGTTTATTCAACTTTCGAAATTTTCGCTTGGAGCTTTTTTTTTTTACGTCCTAACATTGCGAATAATGCTTATTACAAGTTTAGAAACATTGAATGGCATGGTCAAAGGTTTCACCCTTATTGAGGTCCCCTCTTATTGAAAGAAAATCATATTTTGCCGATTCGACGTTGTTTAAATATCATTATTTCATTGCTACAAATCATTATAGTTGAATAATTGACAATTTTTCAGCAATTTCATCTCGCTTAGCATTAAATATCTCTCTATTTACCTTAAAAAATTTCATTTTGAGGGCTTAACTTATAGTCTTGCACTATTTGCCACGGCCCAGCGGGCGCCCTGCTGTGGGCCGCTTAAGCTGCGTCAGCTGCGTCACGTCGCGTCGCGCTGCCCTTGTGGCCCCTGCGGCACACCGCGCTGCGGCGTCCTGCTCGGAGGAGTAGGAGCACACCACCCACCCACTCACCCAAAGCACCGACACACACTGCCTAGCTCCGCACCGCCCCTCCCCACTCCTCCCCTCCCCTCCCCGCCCCTCCCCTCCCCGCCCCGCCCACCTTGCAACCAACCACCCGCCCACCCTCCACCCAACCCACCCGCCCTCCAACCTATCCACCCACCCACACATACACACACAACCCACACACCACCCATTTAGCCACCCACCGCGTCACCGCCACGCCAAAGTCCCCCCTCCAAGGCAGCTGTAATGAGGCCAACACGTGACCCACCAGGCGCAGGGAATAAAGTACGCGATGCAGCAAACAATGGAGCATCTCCCTTGCCTTTTGCCCTCATTTAAAGATGTCGCGCCTTCGTCGTTGAAGTTGATTATTGATTTTGTACCAATTTATGTTTTAGCAGCTCTACTCATTACTTTTTCATTTATTTGTTTTCTTCTTCTTTGTATTTTTCTTCTATATTGATTAAGTTAACTACAATAACGTAATTTTTTCGTTGTTCTTCCTCTTCATGAATTTCTCTTCAGAACGTTACAATTTTGGAATCATTAAGAGCATAATACCCTATGTAATGACATACTACCTATTAATTGATAGTTTGTAATAAATCTTTTTTTCTGTTATAGATTTGCAAGCGTTGTTATTTATTTTTCTTTTTTGTCTGCTGTGAGGAAGTATGCTCAATTACATCCTTCTCACTTTCGTTGAGTTTTTAGTGTGACTTACTCTGAGTTATACAAACATTTTAATATCCCTTTCTTTTTCTCCCCGCTGGTAAAAAGCTACATAGAAATAATATCGGTTCTGTTCAGATATTTTCGGAAAAAGAATAGAGAAGCGAAGTAGCTATAGTATGCTTATTTCGTTTTGTAACGTCGATGCTTATCTCACATCGCAGATAAATCTTACAAAATTGGTTGTGTGAATTTCTACGTTTTGAAGGTCGTATAATTAGTGTTTGTTTTTTCTCGCATCTCCTACTGCTTTCTCCCAGCAACCGGCCTGCAATTCAAGGACAGCGTTGTAATTCATTTGAAAGTTACTGCACCTCAGATGTAATTATTGCTTCATTGCGCACTACAACGAAGCTGCTGGATCTTCAGTTGCGCCTGAAGGCCATGTATCTTGCAACATTACAACTTTTTCTGCGACTTGAAATATCCGGCAGCAATAAGCAGGTGTAAGTTAATCACACATTTTAACATAGTGATTCATACATTTTCTTTCTATATAACAATGTTTAGTCATAAAATGTTTTCCCTCCATGTTTTTCATCTAAGCCTACAATTTGAATGTTTTATTATGTAGCTTCTGGAGATTTATGCAAAAAATTAAATTATGGAATTTTTAAATACATTTAGTTAAGAAAAGTTTTTTTAAGTACTTTGTGACTTAGATTTTTTGAGTGAGTGTAGCCGAATTTGACGCCAGTAAACTTCCCGAAATCTGGCGAAAGCAATAAATAAGTTTCGCATCAATAATTTCTGTGTTTTTACAATAAAAATGTTTGAGGTTTTCTTATAAATTGTCTCGAATGACGAGATTTATCGCACTTAACTTGATATATTGCGCGAAGAACGTTCTTAAACATCTTTGCTCTCAAGATTGCATCCACCTCGACTGTACAAATGTCGATTATGTTATCTCTCAGACAGAGGCCGCGGGGTCCAGAAGCAATACACTCTTAAAACCACTGAAATAAGAACATTGTCTGGCGACCTTTACAAACCATATGTGGGAGTGTCGATGGGCGTCTCTAGCACCTAATGTTTGAGGAAGGGTGAATATCGAAGAAATAGCGTATCCACGCAGAGTTTTAGTTTAAGCCACGACCGTTTTATTGATTTTTTTGATTTTAACAAGCATACTGCAGAGTACGAAAGGTGAAATTATGACCCACATATTCAATACTAATTTCGTATTCATTACGAAACGAATTCCGTATTTTCGTATTCCCACGAATTCATTACTAACTTCGGAAATACATAGAAATTGAGGACATCCACTGAGGTAATGACGGCGACGGTAAGAGAAATAGTGTTGGAAACAACGGGCTGCTCCTCTTCGTTAGACATGAAAATGCAGTCTTGGGATTAGCACTTCCCGTCAGTTCGAGAGCATCTTCATAATTTGCTTTCCCCCAGCATTTTTGACTTCTAAAGAAGATAAAACCTTTTGGTTACGATTTCGTAGTCTTATAAAAATGTAAACTGAAAGTTTCTCTAGTAAAATAAATGAAATCGGAATAAAAGTACTTGATGTTCTTGACGTTACTGGGCAGAGGGGCGTGTCGCTCCTCCAGAGACCTCCGTGGGAATACGAAGGGAAGGGGAGCAAGAAGATGAAACATTTCGAGAGCGACCAAGAACGGGAAGAGCCACTCGAGTTTCCCCTGCTTCCCCCCACCCCACGCTTCCCCTCCATGTGCGTGGGTGGTGCGTAGGTGGGCGGGGAGGGAGCCCATTATCGCACGACGGCACAGTCGGCCTCGCGACTCGACTCGACCCAACGGGAAGTGAA
Organism: Teleogryllus occipitalis; assembly: GCA_011170035.1. Taxonomy (NCBI): domain Eukaryota; kingdom Metazoa; phylum Arthropoda; class Insecta; order Orthoptera; family Gryllidae; genus Teleogryllus; species Teleogryllus occipitalis. Next base: position 165,329 of record BLKR01000796.1, on the reverse strand, counting down.
GCCCAGGCAGGGTACGGTAATTGCAGCCAGCCGCCCTCATGCCGCGCGGCGCCCCTCCCCCATATTCGTTATCGCCCGAGGCGGCGGCGACAGGCAGGCAGGCGGGCCGATGGGAGCGCAGGGACAGGAACAGGGGGGCGATTGCGACCGACTGCCGCTCGTGTTCAGTGGGCCGAAACGATCACAAAACGCGCAGCGTATTCTCTGAGATTTCCAACTGAACAAGCTAGCCAAAATAATATATAAGACATTTTTTTACTGTGAAACAGAATATGGCTCATATTCAATATCTTTTCTTTTAGTTTTACTTTCTGCTTGTTGTAATATGCCCAAATGCCACTTGTGGCGATCTCTTTTCTAACGCGGAAGTAAGGTACAAAAGTTTTTGTTATTAATTTGTGTAAATATCTTGCAAATAATGTAATGAAATAATTTTTTTTCTTTCACAATTTCGCCTATTTTTGGCCCTATTACGTACTATAAATGAATGCTTTTGAAAATTGTAAGCTTTTTCAATCATTTGGTGTAAAAATCTGTACCTCGTAAAATATCCAGACCCATTCGTAAGTGTAAAGAACTTTTGCATTTGACACTAATAAGTTCAACTAACCTATTAGTAGTGTTCCTTTTTTGGATCGTTTTCCCTATATGGGAGGCAGTGTATGCTCTCCAACTCCACTGGACCTGCGTCCCGACCCCCCCCCCCCAAAGAAGGCGTTGAACCTAAATATACACACCCGCCGATGCGCCCTTGTGGGACTCCTGCTCTGGTGCAGCTGCCACGCGTCCGTGTCAGCTCGGCGCAACTCCGCGCGAGCTGTCATATGAGCAAACAGGCGTCGGATGACATGTTGACTCGGAACAGCTTTGCGGGTGGCGTATGTTGGAGTTCCAGCTTAAGTGCCAGTAAGGGGTTTTTTAATGGAAAGACGTTGTTTTGCCTTTGCAAGTGCTGAAGGGAAACGGGAAACATTTTCTTGAATTGTCTATTTCGGTCCAAAAGCCGAGGTGTGATATTGCACACGGCGGTGATTGGGAAGTCGAGCTTTTGATACAGGCAAGGTTCCGAAAATTTGCTTGAAGGGTTTAATCTGTCATAATCGTATTCCCAGGCCGGCTGCTGCTCTGATCAGTGGTTTCCATGGTTTTCCCAATCACTTGAGGTGTGTTCTTCAATCCGGGCCATGGGCCGTTCACTATCTTAACTTTCCATTCCCTTTCCATCCTCCAGTGTCAATGATCACAACAGTTAAAGTGCCATTAAACCACAATCAATCAATCACACATATCTGATCTTGGACGTGTCCAGTACGCTCACATATTGTAACGATACACTTTCTAGTGTATTAACAGAATTCATTACATAATCATAATAATACACTCATTCCAGAACTATACATTATAAACCAATATTATTGTTTCGTAATTCAGATCGAATTCGTAATTATGGCGTGTTTGTAGCAATTTGAAGGAGAGGCCATTGCACTCTTTTCTTTGCTTCCATGATTTTTATTGTTTTTAGTTGTTGAGTAAAAATAACTAAGAATGAATTAATGGAATGCGCATACTAATATTGTCATTAATAAAAGTGTATAATGTGCGTTATGGTAACCGCTACAATCCCACAATCTTTTCTTATTTTAGAAGAACCGTCAACCTCTGAAACGATTCCCAGCGAACAAAGAGCTGGTTTTCACAACGCATTCTAACCTGTACCTGAAGGTCAATGATACAAATGTAACGAGTCATCAAGGTATGATTAACACTGTTGCAGACAAAAAAAGGCGCAAGTTGGCGTTCCAGCCAACAAAGTCCCTGTACTGTCGGTCTTTGCGGGAAGTTCAGTGCACGTTGAATCGCGCTCGTGAGCGGGAGACCTTGAGCCATTGCCAAGAGCGTCGGCCAGGAGATGCGCGTCTCTTTAACTCGCGTAATCCGCGCCTGGGCGCCCTCGGCCCCGGACGCCTTAACGAGCGCGCGTTTCCCGTCCGCTCTCGACCCCGCCTCCTCTGTTCTACGGTCAGTTAGAGCGCGGAATGAAAATAGTACAATTTCGTCCAACGGTTGATTGATTGGTGGTTCCGGGCGCGTCAATTGCTAATGTAATTAGCCCAGTAAGTACTATAAATGAATGCTATTGAAAATTGTAAGCTTTTTCAATTATTTGGTTGGTACCGGTAGCGGTAGCTCAGTGCATCAACTGATATCACTGCAGCGCCTCTAACCGGGAGGTCCTAGGTTCGAGCCCTGACGGCGGCAGGATTTTCGAAACTAGCTTTTCAGCTAGGTCGAATTCAGCTGCTGTCTGGAGGAAAATTCTAGCGGCCGGCTGCTCTGATCGGTAGTTTTCCGTGGTTTCTCCGATCAACCCCATGCGAATGCCGGAGCAGTACCCTACCAAACGGGCTACGGACCGCGCGCGATCTGTCCTTCCTCTTCCTTGTCCTATCCTCTCCCCTTACACACACACACTTACACTAACATGCACTACACTACCACAATTTCGGGAGCTTAGAGCTTGTCCCGACTGGGGCGGTGCCCCGCTGGTGGGAGAGTCCAGGTTAGGGGGAAGCCCAACTAGCCGACGGTAGGTCGGCGCCGGATCTCGCCATCCAGCGGAGGAAGATCACCGCCATCTCCCGAGAGAGAGAAACATGCACTACACTAACGGGACTAATGACCGAAGTAGTTGACGCGCCCGGAAACATGAAAAAATCAATCAATCAATCAATCAATTATTTGGTATAAAAATCTCTACCTCGTAACATATTCAGATCCATTCGTAAGTGTAGGAGATAGAACTTTTGCATTTGACACTAATAAGTTCAACTAACCTATTAGTAGTGTTCCTTTTTGGATTGTTTCCCTATATGGGAGGTAGTGTACGCTCTCCAACTCCACTGGACCTGCGTAGAATGTATTTTTATCGCGAGAGAGGGTAGTAATCTTCCCTCGCTGGTTGGCGAGATCTTCCCCAATTAGGTATTTCCCAACAGCGTGGCATCGCCGCACCCGGGATAAGTTCTAATCTCCCGAATGGTCTCCTAACATGCGTGGTAGTGTAGTACATGTAAGTATAAGTGTGTGAAAGTAAGGGGGTGAGAGTAGGACAAGGAAGATGAAGGAAATATCGCGCGCTGTCCGCGACCCCTTTCTTAGGGTACTGCTCCGGCATTCGCCTGGTGTTGATCGGAGAAATCACGGTAAACTACCATTATAATTCTCATCCAGTCAGTGAATAAAACTCGGCCTAGTTGTATAGCTAGTATCGAAAATCCTGCCGCAGTCAGGACTCGAATCCTAGGACCTCCTGGTCATAGGCCCTGCAGTGACATCAGTTGATGTCCTGATCCACCTTTGCTCGTATTTCATCCAATGTTTTGTGGAATCATCGGGTATGTAATTTCATGAAGTACCTTGTTTTTGTGGTATAAGTCATCATACCGAGAGCTGAATATGATTCCAGCAGGCAATCCCGAGAACAGGTATTTCATCCTTGTCACAGAAAATTACTGATTGATCTTTAATTCTGCACGCTTTGTCAAATAATGAGATTTGCCTTGGGATTCTTGGTGTCGCTCAATTTGACCCAATTTTAGGAGTAAATTGCAGTGCCTGCGCATAAATTACACCTGAAGTATTGCGATGGGAAGGCGACAAGACCACCATGCCGAAGCCTGGCAGATTATCACTTTCAACATTGCGTTCAGGCACTAATGAAGCTATTAGGGCGAGAATTTTAATCACAAAAATGTTTTACTGAAAACGAATAGCATTGAAACTTCGCTTCCATCTTTCATTAATATTTAAACAAATTTAAACTGACTAAGAACTAAAACTGCTAAAAATAAACGTAATCCTCTCACAAGCGAGTCACCTGCAAAATGTCACAGGATCCTGGTCCGCTCCTTAACCGCACAGTCTTTCCAGCGAAGTAATTTCAGTGCTACTGGCCTTGTAAGGTGCAAATATTTTCCACCTCCTGTCACTTGCATGCTTTTTACATGCGACTAAAACATAAACTCGTCTTCAGAAGTATTAAGATTTCCTCTGCCTCCAAGTCCTGTTTCGGTTGCAGATGTTACATTCCTACGTACGTAACACTATTTTAAATGACTTTTGTTGAACCCCAGGAAAATAACACTTTAAGACTTCACGCCATATGTGCCGAAAAATACCTATTTTCTCGAAAATATCAAAAAACAAACTGTTACGCAAGTCGTAAGTTGTCATGTCAGTAAATATTTCATAATTTAGGATTGTTGTAATATGTTGTGTATCTTTCTGTGGTTGCTAGAGGAAGGAAAAACAACTGAAGGTTGTTGATTGAATATTATTAGTACTGCTGAGTTTCTGTGATATCGACAGTTATTCTTAGGTAATTTGATTACAGTTTGTTTAACTTGAGAAAGATTATTAGTAGATAATCAATCACAATATAATATTGGATGCTAGTTAATCAGCATAATTCATTGTGGGAAGGACATTGTGTTTTTGTGACTGAACCGAATTTGTTGAAAATTAGGAAATTAAGATCTTGTTTTGGAATATTCACATGAGTACATTTGTTATTGATATTGAAAATTATTGTTTGATTTATCACTAGAAGAAATAAGAAGAATAATTAGGAACAATTGGCTGAGGTAAGCTAGAGGTAGCAGATGAATTTTTGTGATGAAAAGATCTTATATCTGTGAGTAGGTAGAAGGCTATCATTATACATTTTACATACATTTAGGTAACAATTAAATGTCAATATATAAGAAACATTCTTTTTGTCTCGTTTTTGGGGAAAGAAGATGAGCAGATGAGCGCTTTTGGAGAAGAAGATTGATTCAATAATATCAATGAACTGATTATTTCAATTCGTCTTGTTCACGCTATAAATCTAAGTATATAACGAACGCAATTTTACAACTTAAGTATTTGACACTTAAAGGTCCACGAGGGATCCAACGTGCTGCGTTCGCAAGGACTTCGGCTCTCGCCCTCGCAAAGTGATTCGAGCCTCCGCTCTCACTCTATTTATCTCCCTTCAAGGATAATTTATTTTATTGAGAATAGTATTGTACTGACCTGCAATTCAACTGCAACATTTACAACAACAAATGTATTTTTGCACCACAAGTCACCATAAACAATTGCAAATGCAAATAATCACCTCGGTAAGGACGGATTTCTACGTTTATACTTCGCGGCAAGCCTTGACCTCAATTCTCGAGCAATAATGGATCATAAAAGGAACTAAAGTACCCATGATACCATAAACTTTCGATTAACTAGTTAATCGTTGTCACTTACTAAAATGTTTTATCTATTCATTGTTTCTTGTTACCTCATTGGGTACGAGGTACATTTAGTGAATGCATTTCTGTCTTGGGAGCTTCGGACACCTTTATAGCAAAGCAGTGGCGACCTAATCGATTTTTGTGGACCCATCCAGATGTTTTTGTTTTTTAAGCAACTAAGAAATCAATTCCGAATTCATGCCCGACACTTAAGGAATAAGGGTACCCTAAAATAATGAGTGTTTTCTCAAAATAAGAGGTAACTTATAAACACTCGTGTTTCTTAGACGTTCCTTATGAACACTGAATAAGTGCTCCCTTAGGTGATCGGCAACGTGTCATTTTCTGCAGCTATTTCCTCTTTTTTAGCCACGTAGTTAGCACACCAAATAGTTTTCGAACAAAGAGCTTCCGATTTTACTTTTCTCTCGCTGCGTGAGTCCACGTTACGTAGCGCGCGACTTCGGAGTCCGGGGAGGAAACGTCGAAAATTCGAAAAGAATCTCTTAAGACAATTTTAAGTATATTTTGTCTAATAAACGACTTGGAAATTCTGAATGCTCAGCCGCACTTAAAACCCGGTTTGAAAAATTATTTCTAGGCAAAAATTTGCATTGTAGAAGCATAGAAACCCTCCAGAAACATGTAAATCGTTTATTATTTAGAAAAGAAGTGAATATAGTTGTTCAGAAAGAAAAATAATAACCCACAAATAAAAAAGCATCCAATTTACACAATTCGACTGCCTTTTTTTATTTCTGGGTTAACAAATATATTTTTTTGTAAATAATAAACAATTTACATGTTTTTGAAGTTTTTCTATGCTTCTGCAATGCAAATTTTTGCCTAGAAATCATTTTCCCGAACCAATTTTTAAGTGCTTCCTGCTCATAATTCAGAATATCCAAGTAGTTATGAGACAAAATGTGATTAAAACTCTCTTAAAAGCTTCTTTTCGAATTATCGACGTTTCCTCCCCAGACATTCTGTATAATCACTTAATTTTTAAAATAAAACTAAACTGTTTAATTGCCTACCTTCAACTTTCGCTGTACTATTAATGTTATGAACATATTGGTCGTTATTTATTTACAAATTTCCATAAAAATGCGCACATTAATCCCCATGTAATTAACTCCAGTACACAATAATTCAAATACTTAAGCAATCCCCAAGATCGCTTCGACAACGGCGCTGTCAATGTAAAACTTCCTTTCTTCTTTCCGTGCAGTTTAATTTAAACACCATCTCATTAGATTATTCACATTGCACAGTCAATAATTCAAAATAATGAATGTGTCATTAGGAATTAATGAAGTTAAACATTTATGAAAGACATATGAAAGGATAAAGTTGCATCTTAATGTTACGAGAACGTAAAATGGAGAAATTGGTAGGCCTCTTTTCGTCACTGAAAGCTTTTTAATTAGCGACGTGGTGTTAACTAAACGTGTATTATTGAAACCGCCTTGAAACTTCATCAGTGTAGCATTTCCAACGGATTGCTATCGTCTCCGTTATAAAAACGACTGTAACAAAAAATTCTAAATTAGTGACCCGCTTAAAAAAAGTTACGAACAAGGAGCGAAGAGAGACAGCCCCACACCCACACCGCTTGCCAACGGGAGCTAACGGACGCACGGGAAATGGATAGACTCGTTATCAGTGTCTCCCTATGCGGGCGGAAACGAGGAGCGACAGTGATTGCGATGCCCGTGCAGCAACATCACCTGGTGTCGAGTACTATCAATCAACCTAACAGAACATTAACTAATCCTTTCGTAACCATAACGATGAAAAAATTTCGATGTTAAAGTGAACGTCTATAAACACTATTCTTTGAATAGGTATAAGAAACTTATTCAGCATTCACCATACTATATATGAAGCATTGGATTTCTGTACTAGCTAGAATTATTATTGTAAAATTAATTTGCTTTAAAATTTCCTTACATTTTACCCGCATTTACAAACCAATGACCAGATTACATTTCATTTTTAAGTCCCTATTATTTTATTTTCAACCCATCCAAAAGCAATCATTTTTCATTATTTTACGCAACATTTGTGCGGGCACATCACCTTACGCTTGGTGGTCGTTCAAGAGATTTTATTACTTTCGGAATGATGTGGGAGAAGATGACGAAACATTTTTCACGAAAGAGTACTAAAAACGCACGTCTCTAAACGAGGTGTTGCCATAGTATTACACGAGATGAATGTCAGGATCAATGATATTTGGGATTCTCTAGCTGACTGACTTAGGCTGACTAACCGTTGTGACGACTGTAGCTTTATAACATGTAATATTATTTGCAGCGCCCGTATTTCATAGGTGATCAAATATTGCATCGTTAACGCCATCACAGCTGATGGATGAAACAGCAATCCCCAAGATCGCTTCGACGACGGCGCTGTCAATGTAAAACTTCCTTCCTTTCTTCCGTGCAATTTAATTTAAGCACCAACTATTTAGAAAAACATTAAAATAATAATTATTATTATTTTAATAATATATTACGTTCAATAAGGAAAACATGCTGTTTGAGACATTTGGGAAGCAGTAAAAGTAGTAGTTGTGAAACCACGAACCTCGGACTCCCAGAATCCCTAGATGAAAATCACGATCACGGAGGGGGTCCTGTGCCAAGGAGCTATCCCTTCCCCACTGATTCCATTTTTAGCAATAAAATGGTCAAACTAAGATTTGAGAAAATTACATTATGGAAATAAATACTATAATATACAAAAATTAGCAATTCAAAGATATACTCGTATATGCACTAATATAAAATTATGAAGTGCAATGTAATGACATTTGAAGAAACTTATTCGCTACTTGCTAATAAAACGAAATATTTGACAGTTATGACCATATCTTCAGTTGTATCAAAACCCTTATTGAATCGATGTTTTCACGTGGTTCGTTTCACGTTTAATGTGGACTGAAATAATCTGCCTCTAATTGGCGCCGTGGCTTAATGGCTCCCCTAGGGGAAGAGTTTCCGACAAGATAAAGCTGCGGAGATTTCTTCGTTTTGTGAGCAAAGCGCAGGAAGCCGATTCCTGTAACTCACTTCCTCCATAATGTCGTAAACGTTCATCAAACTGAAACGAAGAACATTTCCTGCACTTGGCCTTGGCGCCTTGTTGTCCTGTCAGAAATGGCGGGCGTCATTTATAGAAGACTCCTACGAGTCTCCCTCCCTGAGTTTTCTTCAAAGAAATGGAGTGTGAAAGAAAGAGAATAAGACCTATGTCCTGGTCAATATCGAGCTCAAAAAAATATTACACAAGCCCTCCAATTAAAATGATTGTATCAAAACCTTTGATGCAATCATATTAAACAATTCGATAAAATATTAAATGAAAAAGAACAGAAAACTGAAATTGTTTACTTATCCTTTCATTGTCACTTAATTGCCAACATCGAGTAGGCGCAAGAACATAAAAAAAGTTCATTTGCAGTCAATGAAAATACTTGATTGTTAGGCAGTAATGACTAGCCATAATACGAATCCATTAATTACGAAATAACATGAATAAAAGGGGATACTAATAATGAGATCAAATAGTTCCCAAAAGCTTGCTTTGGGATTAATGGTTTAATAAATTAATTAAAAGGTTTGATTTTATTATTATTATTATTATTATTATTATTATTATTATTATGTTATTATTTCACATCAGTCATTATTATTGATGTCAAATAATAACATAACCACGAATGAAAGAACCACTAATATCAGACAATATTTCTGTTGTCACCAGTCACTTCATTCAGCGTCCCATATTTCGTAAGGGTGGTGAGGGCGGTGGAAGTGGCCGTGCGGGGTTCGTGCCTTGTCGGTGCCCTTCCTTACGAGGAAAGCGCCGCTCTAGCGGAGCGCGTCACCGCCCTGCGCCGAAGCCCACAGCGCAGGCGCAGGCGCCGGATGAGGCGCGGGGAGGGGGGCGGCGCACTGCACTCAGGAGAGCAGCGAGGGGCGGGCGCAGGAGCGAGAGCAATCAGAAATTGATTCGGTGAAACTGCGCGCGGCAATTGTTTACTTCCGGGGGGAACGGCCAGCCGACCGGCGCGGCGCGGCGCGGCGCGGCGGTCGGGGCGCTGTGCTGCCTCATCTACTGCTAGAATCGTCTTCTCTTGTGTTAGTTCCCGGAAAGGACGCAAGGGATTAAAATGTGTAGTATCGGTGTAGGACATTTCTTTGACACGATGAATTAGTTCAGCCGCTATCGAGGGAAACTGATTCCGAAGAGAAAATTTTAAATTGATCTTTGGATGAATTTGTTTGGTATTCAGTTTGAGCACAATTTGATGGAGGTAGAATATATCTCGTTTATGCTACTCTCCCCCCTTTTTTTGGAGATTATTTTTCTATTCGTAGCATGACACTCGATACAAACAGGTAAAATATACTCGTAAATTTACTTCCAAATCAATGTTGAGGCTGCGGAAATTCAAGCCGAAATATGACAAAAGCATTATGAAGCACTATGCTAATTGGCTCAGACAGGATGACTTTGAAAAAGATGGTTTTCAAAACAAATTATTTGTCACACAATTGTAGTTGTCGGTGGCCTTTGTTTCACGTTCCCATGTGCCATTACTGTTCTGAACAGTAACCAGTTGTATAAATGGAAGTGAGCGGAGCGGAGTTCCTTGTTGGCCACGAATGAACAAACAGGAACCTCTTCCCCCTCGCACGCAAAAGAACTGACACGCAGTCACGCACTCTTTCAGTTAACAGCGTTATTATCCTCTCTCGCCCACACTCCTGCTGAATGCATGCTAAAGTAGCCAATTACTCGTTGAGGCCTCGACTCTTCGTACGGTTTATTTGATTTATAAATTATTTACGATTATGGACCATTAGTCATTAAAGTTCGGGCTTTAGAAAAAAATCATACATTGATTTGCTCGCACTAAAAGCTAAAGACGGTAAACTTTGCTGTCCTACGAATTTAATGTGATTGTGACTGAATGAAATCATTAAATCACTTTAAAACGCCAGCTTTTAATATTTCCGTGCATTTTTTCAAAATGTTGGTAGCATTGTACGTACAAGTGTTGGACGTACAAGAGTGAAACGGGCTGTTTGGGAATTTTGAAAATTTGTAACAGAAGAGAAAAATATATGCATGGAATATAGAATAATTTACTCTTAATACCTATTATATTGAATGAGACTTATTCCCTTGCACATTTTGTATTAATATTCGAATTGTTAATTTCGAGTTGTAAGAGCAATGAATTTGTTAGTAAAAATTAATTTGGTTCACATCGTTATCTTTCAGTATATTTTAGGACTGTGTTTTGTTATTTATCACTCAGCTATTTATTTCTGTGGATTCACGTCATCTCTTTCCTGGGCGCCTCATTGTTCATATAGACTGAAGGTTGTTGCTTCTTTGAATAAACAAACTTTTTCCATTATCTAACATATCGGATATATCAATGTTTTCATTACACAATAATTTTCTTTCCATTGACCCTGATTTAAATATATTTCTTTGAAGTTTTCTCTGATATTGATATTTACCAGAGTCAAATCTTGTTTTTCTTACTGTCTTCCCAAATATGTTTCTATTGTTTGTTTTTCCCTCAGAGATAATGAGGGAATTCTCCTCAGAGATAATGCATCTCATACATCATCGACAGTTTAAGTATTCTCAGTTAAAAGAGAGAGATATTCATTTTTCCAGACTCATTCATTCAGCAATTTCTGCTGGACTATACCAACTGGTGTTCTGCGTCTTCTTAAGTTGTCGCTTCACTTGTTGATTTTATTTACAAGATAGAGAATCTGCATAATGTGTTCATTATTACATCATTATAATATTATGACATTATTACATCATTATATTGAATATTCGTAATAGTTTTGTAATTGTCGTATATCAAGTTGTAATAATGTTTGCCACCGAGCATTAGCTCAAAGCGAACTTTAATAAATCTATCTATCTATCTATCTATTGATTTTTCAACATATTGAGTTAAGTGTTATAGACATTCGTAGACCGCATGAACTGCAGGGAAAACGACTGAAGTATGAGGAAAGCAAAGTCCGAATGTGACACGTTCATTGTCCTTTGATCTGTATGTGGTTCACAAGACATAACACTCGATGGTTTGGCTACGTCCGTGAACCATACGTGGGTCACAGACGTTTACAACTTCTGCGGCAAACATTTTCATTGAACTTCCCGTAACAGCACAGATTTTGTCGTGGACTTGCTAGGCCGGTCATAGAATTTAGAAATGCACCAAAACGTGCGGAAAAATATTTTTATTTTTGAGAATATTACAGTAAAAGTTTCTTACAGTCGGAAAGTTTTGGACGTGGGGAGATATTTTAATGTTCTCATAGGGACAGGGAATATGTATTAGAAATTGGAAAGGAGGAGCTGAGATCGCCGGCTGGAGCCGCCTGGCATCGATTGCAGAAGCCGCGCGGGAGTCGCAGGGGGCGGTCGGTGGCAGCTGGCGGAAAGGGGGCGGTCGGCCACGGGCCGTCGCTTCCCGAGGCACTCGCCCCCGCCCCCGCCCCCGCCCCCGCCCCCGCCGCCGCCGCTGCAGCAGCTGGCTCCGCCTCCGCCGCGGGGAGCCGTGTAATTGGCGGTGGCGCGGCTTCAAGACGGGCGGGCAACTGCGTCACCCACCGTGACCACACCGCCCTCCCCCACAGGCCCCACACACCTCCACGTCATCACAGAGGTAGTCGCCGGCTACATGCCTCCCTTCTACTGCCAACGCCCACCTCCATGTCGTCATCCCAGACCCCGCGAACTCCAGAACTGGAGGCCTCCTCCACCAGCCACCACTTCAATCACCACCACCATCTCCACTACGATCACCACCTCCACCATCCCCTATCGCCGCCACCACCACCACCATCGCCATAACTGCCAACATCCCCCACCACCATAAGCATCCCCATGACCGCTATCATCACCACCACATACCACCACCTCCACCATCACAATCATCACCACCAACATGACCGCAATTTTCACCATCACCACCAGTTCCATCCTCCACCACAAGCATCCCCACCACCACTGCCATGATCGCTGTCATCACCATCACCACCACCACCACCACCATCATCATCACTATCATCACCGCTATCACCACCGCCGTCACCACCACAATCATTACCATCACCGCCATGGCCACAATCATCACCACTACCGTCATCCACGCCATCATCGCCTTCACCGCCGCCGGTGCTGCCGTTGCCCCAGTCAGAATCACAGCCGCAAACATCGCGGCTGCCCTCCCCAACTGTCTGCCACAGACCTGACCTCCGATCTAATCACATCAACCACATCTTCCCCTGCTCCCGATTGACCCTTTGTTTCTTTCCTTGCAGCGCTCTGCATAAATATTCGTCTGCCTTTGTCTTCGCTGTGCCTGCACCTCCACTTGCTCCGTTTCCGCTTCCACCACCGCCTGCATATCCACATTCGAAGACATCCCTCAAAGAACGTTTATTATCACATTTTTACTCATGTTGAGTTCGCATGAAAGGTTGTACAATACATCAGCAATACAATAACATTACACCTGTAACCTGCATATGAAGCGTAATATATCATGTTACTTTCTACACATAAAAATAAATAAAGTTACTAAAAGTCCTACATATTGTTTTTAATATATGAAATGATATATCATGGAAAATCATGGAAGTGTAATGTGTTAACATTCTTTGAGGGAAGTACTCGTCTCCACTGCTTTCGACGCCACCACTGCCTGCACATCCACGCTCACATTCACTGCTATCTCCTCCTCATTTTCCATCGTCACTCCGCCGCCTCCGTTCCGCAGTCTTTTACCGTTGGCTGCCTCCTACATGGCGAACAACGAACTCGCGACCAGAAGCAGAACGAGCAGCAGGCCGCATCTTGTACGAATGCAGCATGTGGGAGGAGCCTTCGCCTTCAACTCCGCCAGAACTTGCTTTGCCATTTAGACGAAGTATTCAATGACAATGGAATATAAGTAATGTAATAACTGATTTTATTTCCATTAAATCCAAACAAAGTGAGGACATTTCAATAAAAAGTTCAAGAAACTTTCAAAACATCATTTTCATTGTTGTTTATGTATGCTCCAAATGAATGACTTATTATGTCTCAAGAGAATCTAGAACAATATGAGTATTCTAATGAGGTCAACTAATGCATCGTTGTATGCTAATTCCAAGAACCCCAGACAGTCAGAAAAAAAAGAGCGTGAGCTCACCATAAAATGTGTTCACTAGTTACGCACAATTGGTAATCATATGGAAAGCATATCAAAGAGAGATGTGTTTTCAGAAAAAATAAATTAGCTACATGACAAATAGGTTTTGAAAAAATCATTGAAAAATATATACAATAAATAAAGTTTATTCTCATATTTTGCACAATTGGTGTAATACTTTGGTGTATCAGTATCTTTAAAATCGAAATAGATTCTATGACTATATTAAGTTTATAAAAAATAGTTTTGTTCTAAAAAGTGGGCGGTAGCAAATCAACTACATATCAGTATACAAAAGTTGAAATTTCACTCTAATTCTCATCTAGTACCTGCATAAAGTGAGTGTATTGACGCGCTTCGTCAGGTAGCCTCGAAGATGGCAGCAGGACGTTCTTTTCTATGCTAATGTTCTTGAGGGTAGAGCGGGCGACTCGCAGAAAAGATAATATAAATGTTTCCTGTTGAGTCATTTTCTTCTGACTTGCTCTTTCTCTTGCGCGTTATCTGTTAGATCGGTGAGTTGTTTTAATGTCTGAACAACGGTGGTGACACCATTAAATTAAAAACATCAGAACTAGGTTAAGATGTGTTAGAGAAAGGTCAATTTCTGGATAATCGACGTAATATCGAAGAATTTTGATTGTAATTCGAAATAAATTTTCTGACATCGTTAATAAACGATATTTCTTCTTTAGTAGATTAGAGTCGGTCGGAGGCGAAAATTCACGATAGAAATGAAACAAATCATACGATGCGTATATTATGAAACAAAAATTGAAATATCTTTCTTGAAAGATCCGCGGATGTATTCCTTTGTGTTGTTGCTTCATCTCTTTGTGCGGTAAAAATGTAGCTAATCGAACAGTTTGTACTTTTTCCTTCGCACTTGGTGTGCAGAGCGTTGACCGAGCACAGAGGCGTTCCTAGAAAATTGCTTCACTATAAATAGTGTAATTTATTTTCATCCCGTCTGTCGACGAGTAGACGGCAAAAAGCGACTCGACGTGCGAGGTGCGACTTGCCTTACCGGACGCTGCTTGCTTTGCAGGCAAACAAGCAGGCGAACGGATCACCGCCCCCTCTGCAGCCGCCACCACCGCCACCAACCATCGCTACCATTACAGCCACTACCACTCCCCCTCCACCACCACCACCATTTTCACTACCACCACTGCCATGCGTCCACTAGCACTACTTCTGCCACCCCCACCAGCACCACCACCACACACTCTCACACACCACCCACTCTTACCCTCTCACCCACTTCCTCACTCTTACACCATGTCACCCTCTCACTCACCCTCCCATCGTCTCTCATCCATTCACCATCTCACCCACCCTCTCACTCACCCACTCATCCTCTCATTCATCCACTCACACTCTCACTCATCCACATTCTCTCTCCCTTACTCACCTGCCCACCCACCCTTTCACTCACCCACACTTTTACTTACTCACCCACCTACCCTCTCATTCACCCATTCATCCTCTCACTCGCTCATCCACTCACTCACCTCTAACACAGTCACAGCAGCAACAACTCTCTCACAACCACCACTACTACCACCACCACCCCACCACCATCAAAACCTCCACCACAACCACAACCACTTTCACTACTGCGACTGCAGTGTCACTGCCCCGCCAAGGTTATCTCCTCCCGATTAGAGATGCAATGTCGATGTCTTTAAAACATCGATGTTTTTGTAGGAACATCGATGTTTTAAATGTCGATGCATTAACGCCGATGTCTTTTTAATATCGATGTTTTGTTTGATGAAAAATTCCTATGATCAAAACACTGTAAAAGTTAAAATATGAAATAATCACTGATGGTGATACTGTAGGTTCATGTGTTGAACCACAGGAACGCTGTTTGTATTACCTTCATCGACCAAACTCTCTCGCCCGAGATGACCTCCATGCCCTCGTCTTCTTATTCGTTTCGCACATTAAGACATTGAGACATTGTGTTCAACAAATACGCTGTGGGCGTAGGGTCTGCTCATTCTCCTCGAGGTTGAAAAACATCAATGGTTTTAAGTCGATGTATTTTTAACATCGATGCGTTAATTTTGAACATCAATGTTTGCTAACATTGATAACAGTTGATAACAATTGATAAACACGAACACTGGCAAATTAAATGTTGATTCTCTCGAATTTAATGTTAGAAGTTACTGACCCTTTCTAAAAACATCGATATCGAAAACGTCGCTGATGTTTAGTCGATGTATTTTTAACATGGATGCTTTAATTTTGAACATGGAAGTCGCATCACTATTCCCAACTCGTATCCCCCATTTGCGCCCACTCCACAATCCGTCGTCACTCTCCCCGTCGTGCCATCTCCTGCTTGCGCTCTCCCACTCCGCCTGCATCGCTTGGCTCGCCGCGTCCGACGCTGACCGCTTTACGAGGACGTGCGTGCGGCGGCCGAGGAAACCGATCCGGAGGCTTTGTTCGCCGGCGCAGGCGACTGTCGCCAGCGAGGGATGACGGCCGACCAAAGGCCACCGCCGCGGCCGCGCGGCCGTAAACACCGCGGAGGGCGGGGACGCGTTTACGTTGCGTTTGGTTACGATGCAACAACATTGTGTCTTGAAATACGCCATGCAATTGAAGTTCTTGTTGAGGGGTCATAACCCTCACTCAAGCGGTTTTGAGATACAGCTCGCTTAATGTTTGGCGAAGGCATGCTCATCAACCAAGGGACAAGACAAAGGTGTTATCATGCCATATGAGTAGGAAATGGAAGCCTGAAATTCTGAATGGGAAGAGAAATGCTCAAAGAAGATTGTGGTAAGGTCAAATTCGGCAAAACTCAAAATAGTGGCTTATGACTATCTCTCAGTGATCCATTCACTTATCAATTGTCAGTATGTTTTGTTTTAATTGGATATCTTTGCTCTGAATATGATCTAAATATAGACAAAATAACTATTTATATGCAAATTAATTGCATAAAAAGTATGACCTTAGATTGCACACCAGTCACGGAATCTGAAACAAACATTACGATGATCCATGCACGGAAATGAAAAGCTATTTGGCTGCTCACGATTTGAAAGAATAGATCTGCATACTTTAAAGGCTTTGCCACACGGATACTCACGCAAGCGCAATTTCATATCGTAATGAATAAATATCGAAAATTAGTTTTCTCCTGTCCGTTGCTTTGTTTTTTCAAAACCTCCAAATGGAAATTTTTCAGGGTGATGCTTTTAGACCGTCTCTCCAATCCGGGCTCCGTCCCAACCGGAACAAGCTCCTGACTAGTATCCCGACCTGTGTGGCAGAGAAGTAATGGAAGGGGACAGAAAGGAACAAGGATGAGGAAGAAAAGTTCGCGCGCGGTAAGTGGCTTGTCTGTTAAGAAAGTTCTCCGGCAATTACGCCGTATTGTTTGGAGAAACCACCCAAAACCAGCGTTCAGAGCAGCTGACTATTAGACTTCTCCCCTAGACAATGACTAATTTCGACCTAGCTATCTAGTTCCCGCCAAAAATACACTATCTTCTGGACTCGAATACTAAGACTTCCCAGGCAGAGACGTGCAGCCCTGAGCCATCTCAGCCGGTACATGAAATATTGAATGATTAATGATTCCGGACGCGTCATCTGCTAAGGTAGTTAGTGCCGTTTGTGTCGTGCATGCTTTTTATTGCGGGAGGTGGCAGTGATCTTCTCCCGCTGGATGGTAAGATCCGACGCCGACATACGTCAGCTTTCGGGAACCCCAACCAGGTATCTCCCACCAGCGCGGCACCGCTCCAGACAGGATAATCTCTAACCTCCCGATATGTGTGGTAGTGCATGTGAATGTAAGCGACCGTAATTAAGGGGTGAGGAAAGAACAAGGAAGAGGAAGGAAAGATCGCGCGCGGTCCGTGGCCCGTTTGTTAGGATCCTTCTCCGGCATGGAGTTGATTGGGGAAACCACGAGAAACTACCGATCAGGGCAATCGGTCGCCAGAATTCTCCTCCAGACAGCGTCTGAATTCCACTTAGCTGACAAGCTAGTGTTGAAAATTCTGCCAGCGTCGGAACTCGAACTCCGGAACCCTGGTAATAGGCACTGCGGTGACATTAGTTGATGTCCTGAGCCACCTTTGCCGATGGTACATAAAATAGAAATAGATTTCTTCGTTTAGCGAAGCGTAAGGCTGTGGTCACAGTGGAGCCGATTTTGGTCGAAATTTCCATCGGCTGACGTCAGATGTTTTATCCGGTATGCCCAATTCGTTCAAACAAGTGATATTATTGAAAGTGATCATATTGAACCTGAACGACCTCTTCCGACCGGAAGTTTTTAAAGCAAGTACAGGCAGGTCGTAAACAATACAAAATAAAATATTTCTACTTTAGCAACGAAACTAGAAACTGTTAGTAACTAAGGGCTGTCGGATGAAGACTTTTCATTTGATTCGGACGATCCCATTGGCCTGAAATCAGCTGAAGTTCAGGCCATCTAAAATACCAAGACCAATACATGTGGATGGTATTGAGCGTGGGTCTCTTTTTTTGGGTGCGGGAGCGTGGGTCGCTATCTTTTTTTAAAATGAAATAGTCGGACGATTGCGTTCGCAGGTCGTCCGTCAGCAAACGACCGATACTTCGGCTACATTGAGACCGTAACCTAAGGGGGGCTTGTGGAGTTGAACGAAGTGCGTGTTGAGGCGAACCCGACACACCGTACGTGGTAACAACCAGTGGCGTAGCTAGGGGGGACTGGCGGGGGGGCAGTGTGCTCCGAGTGACACCAATTATAAAATGTTATAGTTCGAATTAAATAATTTTAATGATTTATTTAAACATATTATATATAATAATATTATAATGTATTAATATGAAAAAATAATATAAGGTAAATGCGAAACTATAAACAGTGAGCCTCAATTCTTCAGTGGTCTACGAGTTTCGATTTCGACGATTACTTTATCTTACCGTTAATCTTGATCAAATAATCTACAAATTATCTTTAATATCGAGCAAATATACTTACATTTTTATTAAATAATATATAACTTATTCAGCTATAGATATTTTTATATTTAATTTGATGGGGGGGGGGGTGACACCAACTTAAGCTACGCCACTGGTAACCGCGGCCGCGCTGCGGACGCGCGCGTTGCTGCCGGCCGCTTAAGGCGCTCGGGCGCTTGGGAGTGCCGGCACGCGCCCGGTGCCGCGCTGCACCGCGCCGCGCCGTTCGTATGCCGACGGGCCGCTTGCGCAATTACGAATGCAGCTGCCTGCTCCACGGCAGTGCAAAATATGGTCTGCGGGAACGTGCGACCTTCTCCTTTGTAACGAGTTCGCTTAATTACTTTTACTTACTAGAAGGAAGTACCTACCTTTCACTGGGGTCAGGACGGTTCTCTTGACACCGCAGGTGCAACGATATTTTTCTCAAGTATAACTTATCAACATTACTAAAAGTGTCTAGTTTCGTTGCTAAGGTAGAAATATTTGATTTTTGTAGTGTTTGCGACCTGCCTGTGCTTGCTTTAAAAAATGAACTAAAAAATTTTAAAAAAATATATTGGTTAATATTGCTCACCCCATATTTTTGAAAGTATTCTTTCCTGAATCTTTGTTTCACTGCGAAATCAAGATCGATATAAATATGGGTTCTTTATTACGAGTCAACTTTATTACCAACCGCACAGTTTTGAAATGCAAATAAAATGCAATGAAAATACTTCAATAAAACGGCATTTTACGGCTAAGATCTGACGTCTTTCATTCGGCCTTGACTGGATGATGTTGCCAGCAACACGCCTTAATTCTAGAAGACTCCAGTCCAATCGTACAGATACACCAAAGAGCACCAATGAATCCGTTCTGAACGAACAGGCACTTGTCAGGTTTCAAGACCTGACTAAACCCAATTGTCTTATCAAATAATCTTCAGCGTGCCAGCATAACACATTTATACGAACAGAAAGATACGTTTCTTCATGAATAATCCCCTGTGCTGCACGAATAATTTCTCAGGAAGAGACAAAAACATCCCGTGTGGTGTCGCCGTGTCTGCTTTCGCTCGGGGGCGGAGCAGGTCCGCGAACGTGTAGCGGAGGCCGCTGTTACTTCCGACCGCGACAGAGCAGCTTTATGAAGCGCGCGGAACATTCCAGCGGGAAACGTAAACACCGTTGTCAAACACGCGGCGGTGGCGGTGGCGGCGAAGACTGCGGCGCTGGCGGCAGACGCGGAGGAGGGGGAGGAGGCGGGGTGGAGGCGGTTGTGGTGGAGACGGTGGAGGTGGTGGTGGAGGAAGCATTGGCTGCGGCGAAGATTTTGATGGCGTTGGTGACGGCGGTATCGGCGACGAGCGACGACTAAGATGTAGGGGTCAGGGCGGTGGTAATGGCAGCGGAAGAGAGGAGGAGGAGAATTGGTGGGAGGAGGGGGATGGGGTGGACGGGGATGAAGATAGAGAGGAGGAGGAGGATATGGAGGGGAGGATGGGGAAGGGGAGGGTGGAGAGAGGAGGGTGCGGAGGGATTAGAGAGGGGAAGGATGCGGAGGAGGAGGGTAGGAAGAGGACGGGAGGAGATTTGGTGGGAGGAGGAAAATGGGGAGGAGGAGGATGGGGAGGAAATTGTGGAGGTGTAGTTCGCTGCGGCGGCGGCAGAGAGGCGCTACAGGGAAATGAGTTGTTGTTAGAGCAGGCGATGACGGCAAGGGGTGTTGGTGAAGGCGGCAGGTGAAGTGCTGGCGGTGTTGAACTGGAGGTGATGATGGAAGGTGTGAACGGTTGTGCCGAAGGAAGATGACTTTACAAGAAGCGGTAATGGTGACGGAAAAGAAGAAAAAGAGGAGACTCTCCTTCACGGTGGTGAAGGAGAAAGAGGCAGCTGGTTGCAATTGCAGCGGATGTTATGGAGAAACAAAATAAATGGCTGCTTGGTATTGCTGGTGGGAAAAAGTGATGACGAGGAAATGGAAGGTACGGCAAATGGTGGTATAGGAATGACACGAGACAGCGTAGACAATAAAGAATTGTTAAAGCGGAGAGGAAAGTGGGAACCATAAGACTGACAGCAATATTGAAGAGGATGTTTTTGAAGGTGACAGGAAAAGAGCGAATCAATATGAATACCGTCCACATGACAAGTGGAGATTCGTAGATTAATGCTAGAACGTAGAGGCAATGTCTACAATAACTGCTTGACGTTAATGGGATCTGAAAATCGATCCGCTATCAGCTCCGCTCAAAATTATTTCCAGTCTCCTGGACAATTATATAAAATGGCGAAATTGTTTTCCTTGGTTCGAATTTGTTTTCCTAAATAAGTTTAGAAAAGAAAAATAAGCAGTGATGATTGTAATCAAAGCTTTTTAAAGAAAAGACGAGGTTGTTTTCCTTGGCTAAACTATAATTCCAAATCACGTAACTTCATTACAAGGTATGGCATAATAAAAAGTCTACTATCGATTCAGCTAATATTATCGTATTTTACAACATGTTTCTTTGTTGTTTATTTCCGGTTTTGTATACGTTCGACCTTCGTTTGGGAAATACTGCAAAACTTTGCTATCCCTGAGAGCCATGTCGGAACGTAACGTTATCTTACACTTGCGAACCCAAGAGTAAATAAACGTGTCGAAAGATTGGCAGGACATTCAAAATAATTAGCAGTCAGATACATTTTTGTGACTTTCCTGCATTATTACAATTAAATTAAAATATATTTGGGGTTGCGCAGAATGAAACATTATTCCAACATTGAATTTGTTATGATTAATGGCGATAGTCCTTAATTATATTAATCTTCAAATTTATTTGGAAAATGGTTTGGCAATTTCATTTTTTTCATTTATCATTGAAATAATTACACATAAAATATCAGCTCCATTGCCTTTCAAAGAATATTTTTTAGTCTAAAATTAGTGTCCTAATTGGAATGTTGATTAAACTCACAAATTCAGTAAGACCGTTAAATTCAATACCTTGGCATTTTTTTCGAAGTCGTCTTTTTGCGTGACACATGCGCAGAGCGTTGCGAATAGAATGCTGGACGCCCCTCGTCCATGTGGAGGGATGTGCATCCCTGCGGCTCGAGTTGCAATATGACACTTTACCCGTCGCGTGCGGTCGCCAGATCGAATTTGATACCTCTCTTTGTGTTTCCTTTTCTGCGTAGCGGTAGCCATTAAGATGTCGAATTTATCTGTTTGGTGACACATGATCGGAAGGTCTCCATGTCCATAACGTCACTTCTGATTATTTCCTAGTTTCGCTCTTTTCATTGCAGTAGGAAAGTGTGCAGTTTCTAGATCGAATTATCAAAGAGCTTCTTAGGATCGCATGAAAAAATGTGGACTCTAGTTACAGCCGGTCCGAACCTCATTGTTAATTTTATTGGTCTGGAATTCCTTAAATCAAACTGTTTGATCATCGGAATGGCAATGGAGTGAAAGAAGTAAACGTAGGAAAACAAACCTTCGTGATGTAACACAAAAAAAAGAATTGAGAAATGGAAATTATTTCCTTATTCATGGACAAATATAGAATGTTGGAGCTGGAAGAACGAACTAGCCGTCAAGAAAACGGCAAGGAGATGAATTTTGTAAATAAGCCAGAGTATGATATCGAAACCTGATGTCCCCAGCACACAAATTTTAAACCGTTTGGAAGGTATTCTCGTTCTTTATCTGACGTCATGCTGAGAACAATGTGAAGGTGAATCATGCGTTGTCGGAAGCAAGCGTGGCAGAAAAGCATGATAATATCACATGTTGGATATGTTTGTGAGAAACTTCCATGCTGAAAAAACACGAATTCGTCTTCACGATTTTGAATGCTTCGCAGACAATTAACATTCCTCGTACATCCGCGAAAACGCCAGCACACGTTGCCAGTTCGCAACTAAGGCTACGTAGTCTGGGATGACGAGGGTTTCAGTCTTCATTAGAAAATTATTTTCTGCCAATAAAAGGACAAGAATATTAGATGTGGGGTATCCTGGGAAGTAATTGTCTTGGTTTCTTCCGATCATTTCAGACGAAAGTCTGCCATCTCGGTCAGGTGTTTAGTTCAGTTTCCATGATCCTTCTAGCGAATGCTGAAGTGACCCATTGTTTTGTTTCTAGACATTTCTTGTAACTTCACTACCTGTGCACGTCTTCTGGAGTTCTGTGAGTAATATCATTATTCAAATTATATTTCTCCATGTTCTCACGGCAGGAAGTTATTCATGATTCCTTCACAAAGGGCATGAAGAGGGATAATAGTCAAGCGAATTACAGCTGATTTGCCTCTGCAAATAGTTTTTATTACAATGCAGCGAATTCTCCTTATCAATTCTTTCCAAAAATGCTCATTTCATCTGTATTCAGAATTCAACTTGTATATGGGTTAGGGTAGGCATCCCAGAATTTCTGAAAACATGCACAGAATATACTTCTCGCCTTAGAAGGTCACACATAGTTTTGATTGTTTTTTTACGTTAAATAAAAAATTAAAAAATGAAGTGGGAAAAGAACCTTAAAGAACGGGACAAGATCGACGCGCTTCCTTCCTACCCGCTCTTCCTTCCCCTTCCCGCTCCAACCCCCATCTTAAGAGCCGTATCTCCTGTGCGACCGGCTGAAATGGCCCGAGGTAACAACTGTTGCCGCTCCAACGCCTCTGACCGGGACTTCTGACGATGGCGGATTTTCGACATTAGCTACATAGCCAGGTGGAATTCACTGTGTTGTCTGGAAGATAATTCTAGCGGTTGGCTGCTCTGATCAGAGACTATTATTAGATCTCTCTGATGGATAGTTTTTCGTGGATCCAATGTCAGGCGAATTAAGCCAATCAGGGTCCCGTCTGCTATAGGACCCCACAGGCGAAGATGTACGGAGGGGGAAACCGCGCAAGCTGACATGTAGGTTGTCCATAGATATCTCACTTCCAGCGGGAGAGGAACACCGCCACCTCCCAGGATATAACAGGCACTACACTTAAGGGACTAATTACCACAGCAATGGATGCGCCAGTATCACAAACGAATGTCCAATCTGGCACGATCCACAAAAAACTTCAGCATGACTGCGCTATCGGACCCAAAGAATTGAAGTGACAAAGAAAGAAGAAAGATGTAAAATCCGCTCCAGCAGCAGCAGCAGTCCTGCGAGAGAACGACCTGCCATTACCTGCGAGCAACAAGGTGTGCAGTTGCCTCCCATGAACCTGCTCCGGCCGCGCAAGTGCCCAGCGGGCGGACAGATCGCGGAAAAATCCTTGGCTTGTCGCGGCCGGCGTGGGGAGGCGGTCTGACATGGCAGCCACGGCGGCGGGCGGGCGGGCGGACCGGCTCGCCCCCGCACGCTTATCAGCCGCTCGCCTTCCCCTCCTCTCCCCCCTCCCCTCTCCCCGGCGCGCGCCCCTCGCCGTCGGTCCGTGCCCTGAGGTGCACTTGATCGCAGCCACGCGATACCGCGCGTGCGCTCTCTCGCTCGTGTTGCGCTGCATTTGCGGTTGTGGTTGTTCTTTTGCGCGTTTTGAACGAGGCTAGATGCAGTGGAAATGTGGCGGCGATAGGTGAAAATTGTTCTCAAAAAGCATCTGGGAAGTGCAAGATGTTTTAGATAATCCCACTACCACGCAGCCAATTGAATGTTCTTACAAATTTGTGTTTTGCATATATATATATATATATATATATATATATATATATATATATATATATACACCTTATGTGTGCGTGATTGAATTGATATACAAGGTCAACACCACCTCATCACTACCTTTGTCAATGACAGGCATAAACAGACAAGAAATTATACTCTAATTTATATAATTCTCACACAATTTGCAGTCTTAAAAAATATATTAATTTTCGGGTGAAATTTCTATTTCTATTTCGTTATTCCTCCATCTGTGTTATATTGTTCTGAAATAAAACAAATCTTCTATATCCTCTTGTCTTTCCATAGGCTAATGTAACATTAACCTGTTGGAATGCGAATGAATTTAAAACAATAGTTTTGTCGTCTCTCTGTTTAATTCGAAGTGGTTATTTGTGTCACTTCTTCCGCACATCGTAAACGAATTGCGATAACAACCCCAAACTTCAGCGACAAATTACTTACATTTTATGTACTCAGGAAGACATGATCCTGGGAGCCGTCAAGAGTCGTTAACACCGGAACCGCGTCCCGGCTCTCGCAACTTAACGCAAGGCGAGCCAAGCACGCAACGCCCATTGTTAATAATTAATAGCTCCGCAAAGACTTTCACGCTTCCGCGCCGATAATGAGGGAGGACACGTGGCGACGTCGCATCGCGGGTCGATGGAAGCGCACCGCAAACCGACGCCAAGAAAAACCGGCGCACGCCGCAGGGCGGACGAGCTCGCTTGAACAGGGATTCACTCGACGCATCGAATGTTGCGGAGAACGAACGTCAGAAAAGCTGCAAACGAATGGATGAAGGACATGAGAGAGTGAAAACTCACCGGCACTTCACACTATAATCGGCGATATACCTCCCGGCTCGAAGGACGATTGTCAATAATAACAATCTGAAAAATATTACAACAACCACAACAATAACCTGAGCAGGGTACCTACAAAATCTGGAACAATAGAAGTGTGAGCAATGATATCAAGAACAGCCACGATTGTAACCATCACAACAATAGCATCAGCAATAATAACCAAGATCAACAATTGCAATGCATATGCTCACAAAAATGAGTGGAGACTGAATGGTTAGCTGAAGAGGTAAACGCACGTGCCGATGCAGATGCCTCCCGCGCCCAGAGGACGGAGGAGGGCCGTGGACTCACCCTTTGACGTTGAACATGAGTCCGATGGGCATGGCGTGGGCGTGGGCGTGTGCGGGGGCGCGCGCGGGTTGTCGCTGCTGCTGCTGCTTGCGGAGGGCCACAGTGGCTGCGCGGGCGTGCGCGGGGCGTGCGAGTCCGTCGGAATGCACCTGCGAGCGCGAGCGTTGCTGGGAGCGTGCCGTCCGCCGTGCGCGCGCGTCGCGACTGCCGCCCGCCGCCGCCGCCGCCGCCAGCGCCCGCGCGGCCCCCGCCCGCCCCGGCGCCCTCGCCGCGCCGCGCCTCGCCTCGCCCGCGCGCTGCCGTACGCCGCCCGCTGGATGTGTGTGTGTGTGCGCGACGGCGAGCGACGGCCGTGGCGGAGACGACGAGAAGGTAAGAGGAGATAGCGAACGCTAATGGAGGAGACAATGTGGCTCCGGCAGCGACGGATGGAGGGAGCCGGAAATGGGAGGCGGCGCTGGGAAGGAAAGAGGTGGGCGGGAGGGCGGATGAAGAAAACGAGGGGGCGGGATGAGACGACGGGGATGCGGGCGACGTGGATGGGGACAGCGGTGGGCAGTGAGGCGTTAGTTGGGGGGGTGGCGATGGGTGTTGGGCATTGAGGTTGGGAAGAGGGTGGCAACGGCCAGAAGCAGTGCTGGCTGTGAGCAGGGTGAGGCGGGTGGATGGGAGTTTCGCGTTGGGTGGGCTGTGAGCACTAAGCGTTGGACGCGCGGCGGGTAATGGGCGGTAGTTGGCGGGTGAAGGGCGACGGGCAATGGGCTGCGGGCGATGGTCGAGGGGCGGCGGGCGATGGGCGATTTGAGGCAGGCGGATGGCGGGCAATGGGCGGCGGGCGATGGGCGTTGAGTGATGGGCATTGGGCGATGGGCGGCGGGCTCCAGGAGTGGGTGGCGGACAGCGGGCGGCGGATGGCGGGCGGTGGGCGGTGGGCGGTGGGCGGTGGGCGGTGGGCGGTGGGCGCCGGGCGCCGGGCGCCGGCCGGCGGGCCGCAGTGTCGACGCCGCGTAGCAGCTGCTTCCTGCACGCCGCCACTCTCTTAGATCGAGCAGGTGATCTCCGAGCTACGTGCCGGTGCGGCGGAGAAAGAAAGAAAGGCAGCGGCGAAGAAACGCCCTTAACGATGGGCCTTGAGGGACCTTGATAGCCCCTCCAAGGAAACGGCCGCACGTGACCAGTCTGACCGCGAGGTGCGCCGAGCAGAGCGGCAGGCGCGCATGGAAGGAGAGACTGCGGAAAAAGTGCCCCCGACCTTGCAAGTACAGCAAGGACATTTAAGATGCAATTGCTCTGTTGCAAGTAACAAAGGTGCATTGTAGCCTTGTCAAGATAACGTCACATAAAGAGAAGAAAACAACTCGTAACAGTACCAAAATTCAGTCTAGTAAGATTTGATGCATTAATCTCCGCCTCCTTTCGCGTCTATCTCCAATCGATACGCGCACCGGGAGCAACGTACTAACGACCCATGTGAGTGCATAATTTACTTTACCATTATTCACTGCAGTACTGCCGACACTTGTCGAGACGCTGTTTACTTAATCATGTACATCATAATCTGATGTGTACTTACATATGTTACAAAAGAAGAAAATGTAAAATCTTGAGTGCATCAACTGGTGTCATTGCAGCGCCTCTGATCGGGAGGCCCTAGGTTCGAGTCCTGACAGCGGCAGGATTTTCGACACTAGCTTTTCAGCTAGATCGAATTCAGTCGCTGTCTGGAGGAGAATTCTAGCGGCCGGCTGCTGTGATCGGTAGTTTTCCGTGGTTTCTCCGATGAACACCAGGCGAATGCCGGAGCAGTACCCTAACAATCGGGCCACGGACCGCGCACGATCTGTCCTTCCTTTTCCTTGTCCTATGCTCGCCCCTTACACGCACACTTACACTAACATGCACTGCACTACCACATATTCCGGGAGACCGGTCAGGAGCTTAGAGCTTTTCGCAACTGGGGCGGTGCCCCGCTGGTGGGAGAGTCCTGGTTAGGGGGAAACCCCACTAGCCGACGGTAGGTCGGCGCCGGATCACGCCATCCAGCGGGGGAAGATCACCGCCATATTCCGAGAAAAACATACACTACACTAACGGGAATAATCACCTAGGCAGTTGACACGCCCGGAAACACGAAAAAATCAATCAAGCAATAAAATCTTGAACATACTTGTCGATGTAAATCATTTTACTTTATATTCGTTTCTTCTAGACGTAGTAAAAAATTAATTAAAAGGTATGAAATTTCGTGATATTTTTGTGAACTTTAGAATGATT
This sequence comes from Teleogryllus occipitalis, assembly GCA_011170035.1. Lineage (NCBI taxonomy): Eukaryota > Metazoa > Arthropoda > Insecta > Orthoptera > Gryllidae > Teleogryllus > Teleogryllus occipitalis. The sequence continues at coordinate 137,727 of BLKR01000796.1, read as the reverse complement.
CTTGAATTTCTTAAAATAAATCAACGTAATGCGTAGCAAATCGCATCTTTTTGTTTTTGTTTTATAAATTGACGAAACTCGATTTTAGGTCAGTCTTAGTCAAATGCCATGACATTGTCGATATTTAAATGTGTTTCAAAGGGAAAATGTTTGGTCTATCTAGAATTTCTAATGAAAAACCCGTATCGAGTGCTGGAATTCCTAATCCTGGAGACCCCAGGCGCTGACTGCAGACGCAGACCGCACCGCCCCTTGTGAAGAAGCAGCTCTGGCTCTGCGAGGGGAGCGGCGGCGTGCGCGCAGACGCCTGTAGGGGGCGCGTCAGTGCGTGAGCGGCGCGCGTGCCCCGCCCCCCTTCACTCCGCTCTCGCCCCACCCCCTGCCCCTCCCGCTCTAGCTACCACTTCCTCCTCAACCCTCGAGCGAAACCCGTCTCCACCGCTCCGCCCTCGTCCCTGACCTCACCACCGCCCACCCTGTCTCACCCGTCGCTCTCCACTGCCATCCTCGTCTCTAACCCCACTCGTGAGACTGCGTCTATCGTCACAGCAGCCACCAACCCCCGCCGCCAATCGCCTCTCCCGCCCCGACAGCATCGGCCACCGAATTTAACCTGTCTCTCCCGGAGCCGCCTTTGCCACTGACCCCGCCCGTGCCCATACCTCCATCCTCGCTCGTATCGCCATGTACCGCCTTCGCCCCCTCTGAGTCTCACGCCTACTCCACTGTCTCAGCCTCCGCCTCCGCATACCTCCCGCCATCGCCGTCGCCAAAGCCCCGCCCCCGAGCAAACCCCGTCACCACCGCCCCCCTCGTCATCGCCCTCACCTGCGCCCACTCCCACACCCGCCGCTGCCACAGCCTCCACCACCACCATCCCTCCCCCGCGCCCGCTCATACGGAACACGCCTCTATCGTCACAGCTGTTACCACCCGCCCTTTCGTCCCCACCACAGCACCTGGCTCCCGAGTTTACCTCACCGCTCCCTGCCGCTCCTCCGCCCACGCTGCGCCTCCCGCCCATGCTTGTAAACCCGCCCCTATCGACACAGCCAGAATCTCCAATCCCCACTGACATCCACTCCTGCTCCACTCCGTCCCAGACGCCTCCCTTGCCCTCGCGAACCTTTACACTACTATCTCCATCGCATGCATTCCCGCGCCCGCCAACGCCTCAGCCCCCCGCGCACGCCACGCGCCTGGCTCTCGCCCGCGCCCACGCACGAGCGTGCAGGGGGGCGGAGACGCTCCTTCCGCGTGCCGGGCGGGAAGTGGGGCGGCGGCGGCGGGGGCGGAGGTGGCGTCCTCCTCCGCCAAGACGCTCCGCAGCAGATGTCGCGTGCAGCGCAGCGCCAGCCACACGTGTGCGCGACCACACGTGGCCCCGCCGACGCCGACGCCGACGCCGCGTCTTTGTGCTCGCGCGTCGGAGCGCGTCGCGTCCCCGCGACGCCCCGGGCCGCGTTCACACTCCTCGACCTTCGCTTGCAACGGACAGACACGCTCCCAGCTTACGAATACACGTTCAATCATATTTTCTTTTGGTGAATTTAAAAATAAATTACAGTCGACTCCGGTTGTAGTGAACTTCTGGGGACTAACATTTTTCGTTCACTATATCACAGGTTCACTACATCCGATGATCACAAAAATAAATGGAATTTCTCCACAATGATTGATTTTATTAATATACTTCAAAATTCATTAACAGCAAGAACTCAACACAAGATCTTTATTTGTACGTAAAAAATCAATTATTTTCTATTGTTTGCATGGTACATAGATCCTTCTCCAGAGTACGTGCTCTCTTCATACTTGATTCTGCATTGTCCTCTGTCTCTAAGTATCGTAATGCAGTTTTGACATCTTTCAATCCCTCTTGCACTGTTAGAACGCCATCCCACTCTCCGAAGGCACTTTTAATCGTCTAATAATATCAGAGATCCAATTAATTTCCAGGGCATTTTCCTAGGTTCACTATAGCCGACGTTCAGGTTCACTATAACCGAATCTTCTTACGCTTATTTCTAATGTAAGTGAAACAAGACCAGTGACTTAAGTTCACTACAACCAAGGGTTTACAATATCCGAGTTCACTATAACCGGAATTGAAGATGTGATACAAAAAAAAAGGTTAAAAGTATTTTAAACCAATCCAATCTTGCTCTTTAGTGAAACGAATAAATATATTCTATTTTAATCCAAAAGCCTTTATCAACTAAACAATTCAACGCGTTCAACTAGAATAAAGTTAGTTAAAATTGTACCGAATCTAAATTAAAAATTGCTTTGGTTAACTATATCAATTCCAGGGTGATACAATATGATAAAATTACCAGAGATAGGTACAGTGTTTGTCTGCTGCAATAGCGCACTTGAGAAGCTAACAAACTCCACGTTCTTCTGTGTTGCGTATTCTAAAGGTCACAGTACCCAATGTAAATTTAATTTTCCTAACATTATTGGATTATTCGTTCAATTCTCTATTGTTTACGAAGATTACATCATATTAAATTCTAAAATATAATTTGGGGAATTCGGGCCGGGTAATCCCTAATTCTGCACGGAAATACCCTCATCATGTGTGTCGAGTTTCCCTCCCTTGTTTACAAACTGGGTCGCGCGAATCATCTTGTTAGTGTACTCGGCGAATGGGATCCGACCCCGGGTGCGAGCAAACGTGTTTACAAACGCGTAATTACAAAGCACTGGTTCGTTTGCGCCGCCCTGCAGGAACGAACGAATCACGAATTCCCACGTTTCAGGTTTATCCCTTCCAACGTTAAAATACCAACATTGCAAATGTTTATTTGGTTTTAGGCTAATGTCAATATGCACGACTGCAAATATTTTTAAAGAAGTATCAAATGAATTTGTTCCTGATCAGAATATCCTGTATGCATTGGATGATGGTTGCCAGCTCCTTTTTATTTTTTTTATAGCAGATGGAGAAGGAGATAGTGCGGCCTGTCTTAAACTCCTTTTTGCATATTTTCTGTTTCTCTTGTTAACAAGTAATTTCACATTTACTTGAACAAGGTAGTTTTCAATGACGTAGAATTAAACATTACAAACCTATACGAGTCGAATGCAGTAAGAATGTAGGTAGTCTGTCGTATTCAAAACTAAGTCTCTGTCGGGTTGAAAAACAAGATTGTATTTTCGTGATAAAGTAAACATACAAAAAGAAATGGCACTATTAATGAGGCAACAAAACACAATTTGCCGTAACGTGTAGAGTGCTAATGAACAAAGTAACAGTATAGAGAGAAAACGTATTAATATGCCTAGCGAATGAATATATAAGTATCTTGTATTTACGATTATTTACTGTACATAATAAGGATGCTTTATACCACATATCAGAAACTGAAAGATGCGGCCCTGTTTTGTTAGATGACGGGACGTATCAAATGACAATGAGTCGGAATACGTTTCCGAGAAAATTTGATATTTTCCTTTTCACTTCTAGGGGACAGAATTCTTGAAAACCAAAACATGTGTGACGCTCGTAATGAAATATGCTTCTTCCAGAGGGTTCGATACCTTTAAAGAATAAAGGAGCTCTACCCCCAGCAATTCAAGTTTTCTACCATGGGACCAATGCAGCGGGGTCCGTTTTTCTGTGCAAGTTTGATAGTTTGATAATCGGCATTGAACACCATACACCATCAAGTGCCTCTGTAAATCTGTCTGGCCTGGCTTTCTTTTAACGTAAATATGTCGCCGCCACATAATTCTCCGTAGTGACAATGCTGCGACACCAATTTTCCAATACACCTACAAGCCAGGCTTGCGAGCGGCGCGGAAGGTGTATGGGCGGCTTTAAGCGCAGGGGGTCGCGGTGGCTGTTTTGACAGCGCGCGAGTGAGCGGGTGGGCGGGCGCTCCCCTAGGTGCGGCGGCGCGAGAGGCGAACCGCGCGGACGCCCAAATATAGGACGGCGCGGCGGCGGCGGCGGCGGCGGCGGCGGCGGCGGCGGCGGCGGCGGCGGCGGCGGCGGCGGCGGCGGCGGTGGAGGAGGAAGAGGCGGAGGAGGAGCGGCGAGCGGCTGGGTACCGGTTGGCCCGGTTACGCCGAAACTCGAACCTGACCACTCCGCAGTACGGAACGCGGCTGCGGCGGCGGCGGGGACCTGCGGCAAGGGCACGCGGGGGCGGACAGCGGAGCAGAGGAGAGGAGAGGCGCCGTCGAGGCGAAGAGAGGAAGTGGATGGAAACGGAGATGGTAATCAGAAGCTGCAAGAACTGCCAAATGGATGGTGAGAACTCGAAAGAGAAGATCAGATAAAAGTAAGAATTTTAAGTGGGATGGTGATAAATGGGTGATTAATATGAAATCGTCCGTTAAGAAGTGTATGTGGAAACTCTGATGAACATTAGGAGTCAGCAGTAACAAATACAAAATACAGAAATTAATGTATAAAAAATTGTTCATACAGAAGAAGTAGAGAATATCTTAGCATATAACGATTAGTTAAAAGGCGATGTTCCTAATTTGTGTAGAAATACAGAGATGTTTCCGTTTATGGATCTGAAATTCCTTGTGTTGGTTCATCTTCAATTAGATTCAATATAAAGAGAAAAAGTGATCGAAACACTAAAATCCAACAATCTCACACAATAGAAAGGAAATAGATGAAAATTGATTTTTATTATATCTTCAACAGTCGATCAATAGTTACTATTGAACGTTTGTTCGACAGCAAACAGCAAAGTGCATTAAGTTTCTGCATTTTAACAGTGTACATATTAAAGAGGGGTTTGCTGTGAAGTGACGCTTAAGATAGCATTTATGCAGCAGAATTTAGCAGGTAGACGCGCAACATTCCTTTGTTGGGAATCCTTTCCGCAAACTATCAACACCGCGAGGCGCCCCTTATCTCGTGAATTCCCGGGGCAAGTGCGCAGCGCCCGAAGTCAACGCGGCCTTGACTGCGGCGCAGGGAAGCGGGCAATGGGCGTGGTACAGCACGGGACGAGATAGCGCCAGGAGTTGGCGCCATCCCAGCGAGTAGGGGTGCTACATCACCAACAAAACATCGTTGTTTCTAATAAAGACATCGATGTTAATATTACATCACCCTGAAACCATCGATGTTTTGAAAACTGATTCAGTAGCTTCTTTACATGTTCGCGCGGGGCAGTTGATTTTAACGGTGGTCGTGTTTACATTTTTTTTGTTGAGATTTAAATGACAAAGCGATGTCTACAGATGGTTAAAACAATTAACTCTTTTGTTAGCTGATTGGATAATTCATAAATAATTACACAAACCACATTTATCGACGAAAACTCTACCAATTTATTTCTCACCCTTGATCACTTTGAACTTAAGTATGTTCAATTCATTTATAACTGAACATTTTTAGTTGTGTTTTTTATTTGCGTTATACTTTCTCATTGAAATATAAAATATCGACCTCGTAAAAATATCCATGTTAATAAGCTTTGACTTGAATGTTATTGATAAACGCATAGATAAATGGATTGATAGTGATAGATTAATAGACTGATAGATTAATAGACTGATAGAGTGATGGACTGATAGATTGTTAGACTGATAGATTGATAGACTGATAGATTGATAGACTGATAGATTGATAGAATGGTAGATTGACAGACTGATAGATTGATAGATTGACAGACTGATAGATTGACAGACTGATAGATTGACAGACTGATAGAATGACAGTCTGATAGATTGACAGTCTGATAGATTGACAGTCTGATAGATTGACAGTCTGATAGATTGACAGACTGAGAGATTGACAGACTGATCGATTGACAGACTGATAGATAGATAGATAGATAGATAGATAGATAGATAGATAGATAGATAGATAGATAGATAGATAGATAGATAGATAGATAGATAGATAGACAGAAAGTTAGATAGGTCGATAGATCGATAGTTTGATATTCAATAGATTGATATACTGATATTCAGATAGATTGATAGATCGATGGATAGATTTATTAAAGTTCGATTCGAGCTAATATGAGGTGGCAAACATGATTTACAATTAGAAGTTGATAGTTATATGCATGGATGTATTGCAACCGTAGCCAGCCTTCCTACCGAGCGACCGCCGCGCCGCGCCGGGAGAAGAGACGAGAGCAGAGCGAGGGGAGCGCGGCGAGTGTGGAGGACGGCCAAAGACCTTCGCGGGAGCAGCGGCGGCGCGGCGTCAAGCCAACTGCCCTGGCGGAGGGGGGGGGGGTGTTTGCGCCACGGTCGCCCGTGTTGTGTAACGCCTCTGGCCGTTCACCTCCGCGCTGCAACTCCACCCACACCCCTCACCATCCCTCGCACGTTTGCGCCTTCACAACACTGACGATCAGGAAAGAAGTACTCGCGTACATTAAGACGTACAAACAACAACAAAACATTCAGAATTAGATTGTTTTGGTCAATATTAATAACTAATTTAACACGTTGAACCCATATGAATACAGTGATATTGGGACGTAATGTTATATTGTTCGTTGGAGATGTTAGTAATAATTATTTGTAAAGTTTCGGTATTAAACTGTGGCAAATAAAGCTGCAATTATTTAACAGTAGAAATGATCAGGAAGGCAAATTTTAAAATCACACTCAACTTATTTTTATATCAAAATCAATTCCCAAAGTATTTTTTTCAAATGATTGAAAGCAAATAGTTGAAAGCAAAAGTAACAGAATAATTGAAACAATTTCAAAACTAATTGATCCATATTATGTCCTGGTTCTTTAAAAAACTGGGAATAATTTTGAACATATTTGAACAATAATGATATGTATTTATATTTAGCATATTTTAATGGCGTGTAAATAATGGTGTTCTTTAAGAGTTCACATTTCATCGTGAAGTTAGTTTTAATATAATGAAAGGTAGAGGTCTCATTCTAAATTCTGCTGTTTACAAATCACATATTTATTCATAAAAAATTCAATCCTTTACTCACAAACAAAAATCTCGTTTAAAACTCCATTAATGAATTCTTAATCTCGTGAAGTTGTGGACGACCCAAATAATCTTAAACTGAATGCAAACGAGAGAATTCAAAGAAATTGATCCTTAAGAAAAAGTTTGAAGTTACAGACGTAAATCACATCCTATTACGACCCTTTAAGCTCCAGTGACTTTCAAGTTGATGGCACTGCAACGCACGACAGGCCACCGGCAACGCCCCGCCTCGCCCACCGACTGACCCCGAGGGTCATGGTCCAACGACTGCTTTCTTCCTAAAACGCACAGACCCACCCGAAACGACAGGGATGGGCCTGCGCTAATTGACGTTTTACAATCTCCCGCTTAGCGCCGTTCGCAACCGGTCTCGTGCGTGTTTTTACAGAGCTTTTTCGTCCTTCCGTGACAGCGGTGGGCGACCGCTGAACACAGGTATGGTTGTTTATTCATTGCAACCGCTTGTTTCTCCATACTTTCTGCCCGCCTACATTGCTCGTGAGCCCATAACACTTCCTGGATGCTGTCTCCCCCACTAAGCTACTTGGCATACCCTTATGGAGGCGACGTTGATGTATACTACTCGATCCCGCGCGGCCCACGGAATTCCCTGCGGTCGTCCGAGGTGTCGTCTGCGGACGGAAAGCCATTGAACCCTCCGCGAATGCGACGTATAACGAGCAGATCTGACATTAGCACAAAACGGGCGCCGGGTCTTGTCACTTGCGATTGCAAACTTCTGTCAGGCCCCTCAGATAAAATCTGGACGTCCACGTCCCACACCAGCCCTCTGCCAACCCCAGACGAAGAAAATGTGGTCGGGAGTCCTCAACTAATTCTTCATAGATCGGGAGGTTCCATGTTCAAATCCGACGGTAGCGTCGGACCAGCTAAATATCTAGGTCGGTCGATGCCACCGACGGGGTGAGAATCCGAGAGTTCGGTTGTTCGCATTGGCCATTTCTGTGGTTTTCTCCGATTCCTTTCAGGTGTATGCCGGCGCTGCTCCTTAACAAGGGGCTACTGCCCGCGAGAAATTCTTTGTTTCCCAACTGATTCCCATCTTTCATCACAATTTTGCACATACCCCGTGATCTCGAACAATACCGACAGCACTGCGAGTAAGCTAAAACCAGACAGGGCCAAAGGGAGAGAGAAAGAGAAAAAAGAGAGGAAGAGAAAAACAGGGAGAGAGAGAAAATTATAGAGGGACAGAGAAAATTATAGAGGGAGAGAGAGAAAGGCAGTGAGAGAAAAGGAGAGAGATAAAGGGAAAGAGAAAATTATGGAGGGAGACAGAGAAAGGGAGAGGCAAAATTAGAGAGGGAGAGAGAAAATTAGAGAGGGAGAGAGAAAATTAGAGAGGGAGAGAGAAAATTTGAGTGGGAGAAAAAATTAGGAAGGAAGAGAGAAAATTAGAGAAGGAGAGAGAATGGTAGAGGGAGACAGAAAATTAGGGAGAGGGAGAAAGAAGTAGAGAAAAGGGAGAAAATAGGGTGAGTGAGAAAAATGAGGTGAAAAAGAAAGGTGGGGAAGGCAGCTCGTCACGCACCTTGAAGGAGCCGAAGCGGAGCGCGTTTAGGCGCGGGCGGGGGCGCGGGCGCCGCCTTCCGAGACAGTCCCTCGGGTGATAGAGCCGAACCGCCGCTCATCGCGGGGCCCATACGGCCCCAGCCAAGAACAATGGCAGCAGCCCGTAAAGACGCAATTTGAATCTGCTTCCAGGGCGGCCGCGCCGCCTGCCCACTTAGCCCCTGAATGGCTTCCGAAGCGGCCCTCCGCGCCCGCTCAGGCGCTGCCCGAGAGCGCTGCCTGATAGCGCAAATTGAAATATCCTCGGGCCTCGCCCTAACCCGACGACTCTTTATGCTTCCCCAAGGGAAGTTCAATGAACCCACTGGCGGATCCAGGGGGGCATGTGGGCTATGCACACACCCCCAAAAAAATAGCCGAGATTTTTCCTTTACCTTCCTTTATTTAACGATTTATTATGTTCGAACTAAGTAATTATTTAAACAAAAATATTGTATAGAATCATATCTACAGTGCTGCATAAATAATATACAATCTAATAACCAAAATTTTTATTATTTGACAAAAATCTACGATACCCCCCCCCACACACACACACAAAATGTTCGGCTAGATCCGCCCCTGATTGAAACCACCTCAATATGGGGGTTAATATGAAGGCAAATCAAAATTTCATTTATTTTTAATTGTGTATTAAATGATGTTGATATTTTTATAGCATTAATGACAACGTAGATATATAATAGAGAAAAAATTAGGTACAAAAAAAAATTAGGTACAATAGTAGTACAATAAAACATCCTATTTCAAATAGTGCTCTGTAAATATTGATATTCTTCAGCGTCAGTGCAAGTGAAACACTCTTAACCACACTAGCTGTTTACTACGAACGTTTTTTATTAATTATTGCTTTAGTTTGGTCGGATATACAATTTATTCAGATAAAATGAGTGTATTTGTAAAAATACACATGCAGTGTGCTTCATAGAAGCGGCAAAGGACCCAAAATTGGGTTCTATGTGTACTACATATGTTAAGCAAGTCTGTTTCCCTAATCACAGGCTCACTCATGAAATCCTCGGAAAGTTGTTATTAACTTGTCGAGGTGACTGCACTGACACAATAGTTTGCGTTAAGTAGCTTTGCCATACAAATAGATCTGTTCTCGACAGAATCATTGTGTAAGAAATGAACAGTTACACAAAGAACTCTCAATTGAAAACATAAAAACATGGATACTAAAAATCTCAAAAAATTCTACTCATCCTTACACTCTAGCCCAGCCTATGAACGATTTAAACTAGGAAAAACATCTTCAACCTATTCAAGAATTAAATTCAAATTTTCAAAAGATTTACTACAACCTCCATAATTTGACTACTATACATAAAGAATACTATACTACTCCCTATATATTATATCATTGTTTTGTTTCTAAAAAATAAAAAATGTATTTAACTAATTAAAAACAAGATGTTGGAGGTCCCTGTAAGGGTATCCCTCAGTATCTATGTACATAGATAAAATGTAGCATATAGTTAATCTGTATATTTATTGTTTATTACTTAAAATAGTTATATATATTTATGTATTCAATACCTTGAAAGATTGTCTGTAATCGAACAAGGATAATAATAAATTAAAAAAAAAAAAGAATCATTGTGGAGCATTCTTAAAGTTCACAATTTTCTAAACATGTAATTCTAATGTTAATTAAACACTCTACTTTCAATTATTTATCAATATATCCAGGGGTATTATGAAAATTCAGCATACCATCGGCCCGTGAGTGCGGTATTGTGTGAATCTTTTAAAATATATGAAATTCAAAAAAACACAAAGAACGACTTCCTTTTTTTAAAAATTATTTATTTAAGGTCGCCTTATAAACAGCTAGGTCATTGGCGACCACAGTTACAAAAATACAGTATTTACAAATTCACATACTAGTTACACATTTTTATGGGATACACATACACAAATCCTAAATCTAGATGTTATAACGACTTCCTTTGTTATGCTGTGTAATATTGTATTTCTCCGCTGTCTGTGCTTGTTTGAAGCAGCCTCATTTATTTGGAATGTAAGCCCCGCCCTCGCTGTCGTAAGGTTAATGCAAGGGCTGGCCCAGAGACTGCGTTGTCTTGACGTCCTTCTGGAGGCGCCCGCCTGCCGGACGCCACTCGACCAGAAATCCGGCCCCCACCCGCACCCCTAAACGTCTCCTGCGACGCGATTGGTCGCGCGCTCGGCCGATGGAGGCTTCTGATTGGTGCACGGTGTGCGTGCACGCTACAGGAAGCGAACGTCTTTTTCTCCAGGATACGGATTCCACGAGGTTTAATTCCACTTTAGCAGCGAGCGTTGTCGTTTGTTGCAGTTAACGTTTTGTAACCTCAAGGGCAAGTCTCACGCACTTGAGTTGTCTCCGGAGAATCGTACATAAGATCTAAACTGCCGACACACCTAGATTTATTACCAACCTACCATCGTTATTCTTCTATTCCTCTTTATTTAATGCCTACCTTCTCTAGTTCCCATTCCATTCTTATATCTCCTCTTTCTTTTTTCGCACTTGATCAACCTCTTTCCTCCTATCTTTCTTTCTTTGTCTTCGTTCTACTTAGTTCATAATATCCCGCGAGAATAATTAAAAAAAGGTTTTGCAGTCACTTCGGAAGTTCGATGTTCAAAATTACTATTCCTGTGGCTTTGTTTCTTAAATTAACTATTGGAAATTTTAATTTTATAATTACATTACCTGATTACCCAGCATTGCCTGAGTAATTATTTAACAATCTATTAAACAGCTCCGCCCTCTTCTCAATCGTCATGCGCTCCATGCCCACCCTCTTGCTCTTCCCTGACTCTCCTGCACCTCCCAACTTTTTCGACCCGCCCGTTCTGTCTCGTCTCGCCCGACAATGCCGTTGCCTGTATGCATTGCACGGTGCATCGAATCCAGTAGCTCAAAGTTTGGGGTGCAACGAAATTTGTGCTGGCATTTGGGGATCGAGAAGCCCTCTTACTGCTCAAAAGTGTTCCTGCAAATTTTCAGAGTAATACTTCCAGAGGTTGAAAAGTACTGGATGAAAATACATCCACACACAATACATCTATTTTTGTATGTTAATATTGCATCTTTCCCAGTACTATGTCTCGGATTAACGTAACCAAATAGCTTGGTAAGAGATGATTTGAATGCAAAAACCTCCAGAAGGTTTAAATTCAATATCTGGTTCGACATTGTTTTGAGGCTACAATCCCAGATGAATCATTTTTGCACAGATCTGTCATTTCTGTTGAGTTCGGCATCACGAATTTGCTGAGATATCCATCTTTATTGCTCAACTTTAATGTCTTGGACTGAATTATGACTGAATACCTCCAGCACGACGTTACTAACCCTGAGCTCTCTCCCTCGTGTGTTGCCTTCTTGCCTTCCCCAGTTTCCTTCCATTATCACAACTCGCCCTAAACTCGACGACATGGGGAATCCACCGAGAGCTTCCCACGGCCAGTTTCCCCTCACCCCCGCTTCCCAGTTAATCTCTTTCACTTTTTGTTACCGGAGAAGGCATACCCCGACTGCATCCCGTTTGGCTCATTCGGTGTTTTGGAAGGGGTAAAACTTTTGGTTAAGTTTCCAATTATAAATAGCGAGACTGATGCCTTCTCGCACCAGTCTAGAGAAAACCTCGAACACAGATGAACATAGCACAATCTTCGGAATTGTGTATATTAAGACAGAGTACACACACACACACACACACACACACACACACGCGCGCGCGCACACGCACACACACACACATATAAACACAAACACATATACACTTCCGAAGTAAGAAGATGATAGGTTTTAACGTTGGCAATGCTCTAAAAAAACGTGTAAATATTCCTTCAAAGCAGCAGTGGATCAATTGTAATTATAATCAATCAACACATCACTAAACATACCACGGTAAACGTATAAATCGATTATTGCACAGCGGGGGAACACGAAACGGGTTGCAGTCTGCTAAATCTTTTTGGGGAGGTACGTAAGTTGACGGCGGGATGCAGTGGGAGTGCGGCCGATGCCTTGCGTCCGTGGGCGAGGGGCGCCGTTCGGGGGGCTGACCCGGCGAGGGCGGACGTCGTGGAAGCGCGGGGGGCGTGCCGTCTTGGAAGCGCCGCGAGTGGCGCGGCCGCGGGTGCGGGCGCGGGCGGTAGGAAATTCCGCGCGCGCGCTGGGCCGCGGCGTCCCCGCGTTAATTGCGCGGCGGATGCACGCTTGTCCCGGCGGCAGCGGCGGTGCAGGGCGGGCGTGATGGAGGTGCAGGTGGTGAAGTAGAGGACGAATGGTGGAGGTAATGCTTGAGATACAGTCAAGGTGGAATAGCGGTGTCGGCGGAATAGTGGAGTCGGCGGAATAGTGGAGTCGGTGGGATAGTGAAGTCGGTGGGCTAGTGGAGTCGGTGGGATAGTGGGTTCGGTGAAATAGTGAAGTCGATGGAATAGCAGAGTCAGCATATTACCGCAGTCAGCTGAATAGCGGAGTCGGTGGAATAGCGGAGTCGGTGGAATAGCGCAGTCGGTGGATTAGCGGAGTCGGTGGAATAGGGGAGTCGGTGGAATAGCGGAGTCGGTGGAATAGCGGAGTCGGTGGAATAGCGGAGTCGGTGGAATAGCGGAGTCGGTGGAATAGCGGAGTCGGTGGAATAGCGGAGTCGGTGGAATAGCGAAGTCGGTGGAATAGCGGAGACGGTGGAATAGCGGAGACGGTGGAATAGCGGAGTCGGTAGAATAGCGGATGCGGTGAAATAGAGACGGTGGAATAGCGGAGGCGGTGGAACTGTAGAGGCGGTGGAACGGTACTGGTGGTGGAATCAGAGAGGTGGTGGCAGCAGGAGAAACGGGGCGACAGCGGCGACGAAATCAGTCTTTATCAGTGCGTCCGACTACAGCGGGGGCGGTGGGGACGGAGACTGTGACAGGAGCAGGAGTACAGTAGGCGTTGTCGTGACCAAGGCGCGTGGGCGGGTGAGTGGGCGGCAATGGGAACGGGGACGGCGGGTTGGTGCCAGAGGGCGGAGCTGCTGCGCGCCACCGGACGCGCGCGGCGCCGCGCCCTCCCGGCCGCCCGGCGATTTATTCCCGCGCTCCAGGAATTCGGGGCTCAGCCGACAAAGGCCCCCGGTTTGCACTCGACCCCGGCCCGGCGCGACCACGATCCGCTGGATTTCTTATAGGAGATTTCATGGGACAATTTCGTAGATTCCGTTATTTCAGGACTGTATTTACATATTTCAGTATTAAGATGGTAATAAATTATTATGTTATTTATTACTAATAATATTAAGCGTTTAGCAAATGTAATGGTCGTATATGACGGGACAATTGTAAATCAAAAGATAAGTCACTAGTAATAACGCAAAATAATTGCACATTTTTTGTTGTTCTGTAAATCAAATATATTATCAATTTATTTCAAAATTATCTAAATGAAGACTGATGAGTTAGCGCTTTGTAACTCATTCCTATTTTAGTGATTATTGCGATTTGATAATCTTGAAATTGTTCATTTCACAATAATAACTGCCTGATTTTTTGTCGTGTGGCTGATAGGATGCCAACAAATAGGCCGCGGTGCCGAATGATCGGTAGGTAAATGCAGAATGAAAAATGAACATGATATTGATGATGGTGATGACTGAAAAAATTAAATGCTCTGTGGCGGCTTGAGACGAAGTAAATGTACAAATCTGCCACGAGCAGAAATGTATTGACGAAGTTTGTCACGTGGATGGAGATGTTTGAAGACAAGCAATCTGACTTTTGCCTAAAAAATGTGTGTTTGAAAACGTTATGCATGCTATGTTGGAGGTCTATATAGATCAGCGGGCTCCACCAACCTAGAGGGCCCCACCTACCTGAAAGACCTCACCTAGCTAGAATGCACCTATTTAAGTCACCATTTACGTATAAGTACATAAATTGTGACTACGTGTAAGTACGTAGCAGCCCCCAGCTGCCTAGATCACCACACCTCGCTGGAAGAGCCCGCCCAGGTAGAGCGCGCCTCTCTAAAAACACCATCTACCTACCTAGCAGATACCTAGTGATATCTATCTACCGCGTGCGGCGTGGGCGCGCGCTCCCTGCGGAATACGGGGCATCGGCAGAGGCGCCGGGCGCGCAGGCGGCGGGTACAGTTGCTCCACGGGGCGCACGCACACGCAGCGCACAGTGGGCACCATCACACGGCCTCGGAGCACAATCTGGGGGAGTCTGCATTCTGGAAATCTTTTGCTTCATGAGCAATGACCTTCCGCACGTTAGCACTTTCCACAGCAGCTTTCTCGTGTTTCTTCTTAATTACGTGAATGTACGATTATCTAATCAGTGAACTGTCACAGAAGCTTTCGAAATAAGCTATCTTTATCTGTACGGGAAGCATAGATAACACGCGTTTTTTTGGAAGTAAGAACTGAAAATTTAGTAACATAGTACCACAAAAAGGACATCTCGTAGTAGCTTAGAAGAAACGGAGCCACATGCGGGTATCCCCATTCCAAATGAAGTTTAAGAGAAATAAAATGGGTTCGTAGTACATATCGTCTTCTCCCGTGTTTTCTTCACATCCAGTTCACATGTAGTTCTTACATTTTCTGTGCTTATCATTTAATCATAACTCTATCAGCATTTCATCCAATTTCCCTTAATATCTTCGACTCATGAAATCATTGATCAAAACTGGTGTAAATGAAAGCCCGAGTGTATGGACTGAAAACATAGGTAATCATGCGAAACTAAAACCTGCACATCGCAAGTAAAGTCTCTCGTATTTTCCCTATCATTTCATCATAGCTCCATCTTTATTTTACCCCACTTTCCTCATTGTTTTTGACTCATGAAATCAATGATCATACTTGGTAAAAGCGAAAGCCCCAGGATATGGACTTGAAAAGTAACTAATAACGCGAAACTAAAATCTGCACATCGCAAGAGATGGCTATCGGTTTCCCTTGCCTATCGTTGATTTTAACTCCATCGTTATTTCACCCCATTTTCATCGTTGTCTTCGTCTCAAGAAATTATTGACCAGACGTAGTGTAAGCGAATGCCCGAGTGTATGGACTCAAATTGTAGCTAATAACGCGAAACTAAAACCTGCATATCGCGAGAGATGGCTACGGCAAAAGCGGACTTAGTGTCAGCGCCATTGGCTGACGATCTTAATATTAGTGATAGTATGATTATTGCATCTTCGGCTTGTACTGTACTCATTATTATTATTATTATTATTATTATTATTATTATTATTATTATTATTATTATTATTGTAAATATTGTTATTTAACTGCCACCGGGTCATAGCCAATTGCAGTTCAAATAAGATGTATGTATGTATACGATCGCCTGTCTTTCGGCGTCGTGTGCTCTCTCGCATGCTGCCTCCGCGGCCTGCGCCGCGACATGCTCATCGCGTGCCTTGCCCTACTGCTTTATGTTCCCAACGTTGCGTGTTTGCATTGATGGCTTACTTGTACATCCTTACATTGCAATTTTGTTGGGTGGTATCTTCAGCTCTTACAAGTAATAAATGGCTACCTGCCTTCCAAATTGCTTTTGTGAAGATGACTTGATACCATTAAAAGGTTAAACGCATCGGAGAAGTGCATATCTATTTTCTCTATTCATACTCCTACTAGCTTTCTCGTCTTTCTTTTGAATTTGTTGATGCACGATTATCTAATGCGATATATTTTTACATATTTTTGTAACTGCAAAATACTGAAAAGCAAATGAAGTAAATCTTTCATTTTTCCACTGTCAATAGCTCACGATAATACTAACAATAAAGTTGACCAGTCAGTTTTGGTACTTTTCGCGTTCAAAATGGGTTTATAAATATCTTAAGCACGAAAATGCCTAACTTAAAGAGAATATACTGTTGGTGTCCTCTGTTTTTAACAGTTTGCTGTATTAAACTCCGCAGGAACCGAGTTAGATACATCCAATAAAATGAATATATGATTGAGAAAAGCAAACTGAGCGGGCAGAAGAATACGTTAGAACTACTAAAATTCGTATTTAAGAACTTTTGAAAGGAGTCGTCATTACTCTTGTGTCACTCGATGTAGCCGATTGGACAGTGAGTCACAGTTAAAACATTTCCGAAGTTCGTTTCCTCTTAATAGCTTATTAGAGGTCTGAACATAATTTCAGCGATGTCTAAATTTAAAACGTCGCAGGCCCACTGTCTGGAGGAGAATTCTAGCCCCTAACTGCTCCCATCGTTAGTTTTCCCTTGTTTCTCCGTTGAACACCTTTCGAATGACGGAGCGTAGAACTAACAAACAGATCAACGACTGCATGCGATCTTTCCTACCTCATTTTTGTACCTTCCTCTTTCCCCAAAACACATACACACTTGCATGAACTAGCCTACCATACATGTCGGGAGTCCAGTCGAAACCTTTGAGGTTGTCTCGGTTGTGGCGGTGGTCCACTGAGACAGATACTTGAAGGGGAAACCCCAGAATACGACGTGTCGGTCGGCGCCGGATCTCATGTTTCAGCTGAGGAAGAAATCCTCCTCCTCCAGTGCCATAACCTGCACTACCCTCACGGGAGCAATGACCGTAGTAGCGTGGTAAGAACACCACTACCTCCAATGTATATCATACTATACAGTTACGAGAACAATGTCCATAGTAGCTGTGGTGCTCGAAACACAATAATCAATCAATCAAGATCATTCTCATCGGCTGCTTCGCCCTGGAGATGGGGCGGTGGCCTTGCTCTTTGCGACGATGGCGGTGGGGCGCTCCGAAGGCGGGCTGCCGCTTCCTGGCGTGCTGCAGGCACGGCGGCCGAGACCTTTACAACCGACACCTGCCACGCCCCCGCCGCCGGAACCTGCCTTGTCAGTAGCCGCCCACGCTGCGTCCATCGCTCGTGCTGCCTCCGCGGCTGTTTCACATTCAAATGCCCCTCTGAAAAAGCGCCCGTCCGCTCTTTGTGCTGCCTCGCCTTCTAATATTGTAATACCTACCGCAACACGTAACGCATGTGAGAGAGCAAACGATCTCACAATTCTCCTCGTGTTTCTTTTTCATCCATATGACCTTCGCCCATTGTTTTGGAGTTTTCCATTTTTGTGGAGATTGTCTGTCCTTATTTTGTTTTACAAACTGTTTTTAAAGTGTCTTTTTTGTGAGTCGTGCCATAGTATTTAACTTATTATTTGCTAAAAGGACCGAAGATAATGTTTTTGTAATTGATAAAAAAATGTTTTATGAAGAATATTTTATTTATAAAATGGTTTAATATACATTATTTACAAATGAATTAGTTATAATTGTTACTTTCATATTTATCCTAAGTCTCATGCGACTGAGACACACTGATTCACTTTAGGAGTTGTGCACAACTGGGCAGTACATCATACGATTCTCCGAAGAAAAAAAATAATAGAAAACACGATTTACTGGACATCATTCTATTTCGTGTTTCGTCTTCCTTCTTGCTCGTGAACGTTCCAAACTACCCACACTATCCTCTGGCTTTCCCAGCTTCCTCCAAACCTGCATCCTATACGCCCGTCAGCCGCCGCCACGCCCACAGCCTCCGCGCGGCCCGTGGCCGGCGACAGCCCCGGAAACCGCGCGCGTCCGCCCCGTGAGGAATGAACCTCGCGCACGAACGCGAATGCGTAATGGGCGTTGCTCCCGGCTTTTTCACCCGACGCCGTCGCCGCTGCCTCCGACACCAACTCCGCCCTCCTCCTCTGCCTCCAAGACTCCCTCTGGCTCCGCATTTGCCGTCGCCTTCACCTCCGTCTCCGCCTGAGCTCCCCCCTCCGACTCCACTCGCCCCTCCGCCCCCGCCTCCGTCTCCTCCACCTCCCCATCCTCCCCCCACTTCATCATCGCCTCCGCATCGACTAATCTGGCTCGGGGCGTTATTTGATGTCACTGCGGAGCCTCTGACAGGGAGGTCCTGCGTTCCAATCTCGACGGAGGCAGAATTTTCGACACAAATCAGATAGCTAGGTCGAATTCAGCGGCTGTCGGGAATTCTAGGATGCTCAGATTAGTAATTTTCTTACGTGGTTTGTACGTTCAACACCGACGAATGCGTATTACAGTACCCTACCAAACGGGGCAGTACATCATACGATTGCTGTGGGCATGGTGGCGGCTAAGAGGCGTAAAGGATGCAGGTTTGGAGGAAGCTGGGAAAGCCAGAGAATAGTGTGGGTAGTTTGGAACGTTCACGAGAAAGAAGGAAGACGAAACACGAAATAGAAGAACGTAGTCAGAAAATCGTGTTTTCTATTATTTTGTTTTTCGGAGAATCGTATGATGTACTGCCTAGTTGTGCACCACGGACCGCTCGGGATCTTTCTTTCCTAACCTCTCCGTTACTTACACTTACATGCGCTATACTACTACACATATGTCGGGAGACAACCGATAACCTAGAGGTACATGAATGAAGGAAGCCTCTCACGCCGTTGTGTAACATGGAAGACCCCGGCTTCGGATTTCACCATCCAGCAGGGGAAAGAAAAGCCACCTCCCATCATTAAAAAATGCACTACACTTACGGGACTAATTGCCTTAACAGTTGTCGCGCCTGAACACACGAATTAATCTGTCAATCATAAACAGCGCCTCCTCCACCCCTTCCTCCCACACCTACGCTCCCGTCTCCAACTCTGCCGCCCCCCCCCTCTGCACCACCACGTCGCGCTGCCGCTGTCGAACCTGCGAAGGCCGCCCCCGCTATTCTTCTGCTGCGAGGCGCGGCTGTCAGCGGCGCGAGGGGGGGAGCGGAGTGAGAGGACGGGGGCGTGGCGACGGTCACGCGAGGAGACCTGCGCCTTTGGCCCTCTTGCACAAGGCAGCGCTTTCTCGCCGCCAATGCACCACCAGTGAAATTACGAGGACGAAGGAGCGGGGGAGGAGTCACGAGCATAAAGAGTTTTGAAAAATACAGTATACAGAGAACGTACATTGGAATAAAATATCGGCTTTTTGGAGGAGTAAGTGCTCAGCATCAAGGATGTTTGTTTACAGAGAAAATATAATTTATTTGATTTTTCCGAGATTCTTGCACAATTAGTCACATAACTAATCTCCTGAAGAATAAGTGATATTATTTATTCAGAATCGCTGAATATATTGATTTATTTAATTAATTCATTTCCATATAAAATAAATCCGTCCATTAAAAATCCATTTTCATGGCATTTTCTATTCCAATACATCTTAATTTGGAATAGTTCAACATGATGCTTTCTTCTCCAAATTCCATATTTGTACCTCTTTCCCAGCTCCTTAAAGCATAATTTAACTGCTCAATATTTTAGTTTTTCACCAGTCTCTCGAAAACAGTAGTCATCGGCTAACCACGGATTCGGAAAAAATATGTCAATTCCGATATCGCAATTCGGCTTCCATTAATTCAAAGACAGCTATGAAAATATTATTTCCGTCGAGGAGGGACTCGATGGGAAGATGGGTTGGGCACATAAATAATTTCACATCCTCATGGAAAATAAAAATTCCAATTATTGCCTTCAAACAAACTCGTTTTGAAAGTCTATCGCGTTTTACTTGTGATGAGAGGATATCTCGCTGAAAATTCACTTCTCAATAAGTAACTGAAAATCTCTCGTAAATGCTAAAAGTAAACTTTAAATTTCAACGATCTTTATAAATATTTTCTTCTTATTATGCTACTTTTTCAAATATTTTAAGCCATCTCCTTGCATTTCATACTTATACATACAGTTTCATTTTTGTATTTTGAAATTTAAAATTGTAATAATTATTGTCAATATTTTTCCCATTTATAAACATTCATTTGTCATATCTTTATTTTTATAATATTTCCAAAGTATAATTTGCATTAGTTGTATTACTTCTTATTTTTACAAAATGTTTCAGAATACCTGAAAATGTTAATAATCAATTCACCACATGTCCCGAAATATTATTTTTCAAATACAATAAAATGAAATAAAAATAATTCCTACTTAAATAGAAATTCATTGTCTCTAACCAATACGGATACATCTTTTTTGTTATACTGAAGACAATCATTGTTGTTATTTTTACCACGTTTATATTTATTGTCTGATGTGTCTGTTAAAGTTATAATGACCTTCAATTAGTACAAATCTACACGATCCGGTTTCATTTATGAACACAGTATACCTCCTACAGGAAAATATTAGTCTGTTCTGAATACATTGGCCAAAAAATGAATGTGTATATTTCACCACGTTTATTTCAACTTCCATGAATATGTTTTGAAAATCAAAAATCTAAGTGAAAGTACTCAAGGTGGGTGTCACTAGATCCACATTTGCTGCAATAAACTTCGATAAATTACCTTAGCATTCTTTTGCTTTCATTCTGTCTGTGTTATTTCTCTGACTCCTTCCGGCCGCGGCGCCGCACGCGGCTCCTGGGCCAAGGTCCCCTCCTAATGCCGCCGCGCCGCAGCGCCTCGACAAATGGCGTCTTTGTGTTGGCAAACACGCGAGGCCGCGCGAAATTTGTCTTTGAGCGAAGTAGCCCCACCAAAGGAGCCTGGCGGGCGGAGGGTTAGCACGTAGACGCTCTCTTTCATATCTACTCTGAACCCGAGATGTTCAGTAAGTAATACACTAAACCCTCGTTAGCACGAACTCGCTTAACAGGAATTTCGCCGTAACACGAACAAAACTTCGCTCCCGGCAAGGGATTACGGTAATAGGGTCATTTAGAATACTCGGATAACACGAATTTTTAAAACACGAACTCCGATTCTTTCTGTCCCTTGGACCTCGTGTTGTGAGGGTTTATTGAATTGGAATTTGTTTTTTTGGTCGTGATTCTCTCCCGAGAGACAGAATAAGCGATGTGCAGTTCTAATTCACACCACGCTGCTTTCGTATGCAGTGGCGGTTGATCCGGGGAGAGGGGCTTGGGAACCATGCTCCCTCCCCCAAAAGGCCTTGAGTTTATATTCGTTACCTTCTTTTATTTGGCAAAATTGATTTTTAATATTTATTGTGATAAACCATGAACCCTGGGTTTAGTTTAAAAGATAAAATCAGCATCTAGAGTAGTAATATCAAAATTGTTTGCACCTCGGAAGTCAAAGAATATGCGTTATGCAAGCGAAGAATATGCGAGTATGCAAGCTTTAGATTATTTCAATTTCGTAGAAAATCTAGAGATAACTCTGAACAAAATTAGTAATCTCTCTTTTAAATCCATTGTTGTATGTGGAGATTTCAATATTGATTTTCTGAGCGAATCCCACGAAAAAGAGCAGTTTCTCAATTTAATTCATTCTTTTAAATTAGATATTACAGTGAACGTACCTACACGGAATACTCTTAAATCACAAACAGCAATAGATCAAATTATAATTAACAAAACCACAACTAGATATGAAGTAATAACGAATAATCTAGGTTACAGTGACCACGATGCACAAATTCTTACAATTACTAATAACATGAATACTGACACAATAAATAAAACACGCATGTGCAGAGCATTTACTACAGTTAACATAAAGTTATTTACGGACTACTTGCTGAAAGAATCATGGGAGGCAGTTTATAACGCTATTGACACAAATGAAAAATATAATTTATTTTTCTCAAAGCTTTCATTTCTCTTTAACGCATGCTTTCCTATTAAAAAGAGAAAATTAAACATTTCACGAAAAAGTAATACTTGGATCACAAAAGGAATTAGAACATCGTGTAAAAATAAACGTACTCTCTACTTTATTTCTAAACGTCATGACGTATCTCAAGATTTCCTTATCTACTTTAAAAAATACAAAACATTGTTACGAAAAGTCATAAGGCAGGCTAAAAAATCATGAAAACGTTGTTAGGACAACCGATCAACAAAGTTTAATATTCCATGCTTGATGTCAACGCTGTGTAGATCGACACGGTCCCGAACACATTATGTGCAGAAGGTGTGAAGAGGGCATTGGATGACCGTGATCTTTTTAGAAAGACACAAGGGATGATTCTCTAGAAGATTCTTTTAGCAAACACACGTAAGCGGTTGATGAGATACAATCGGATTTTCAACATAGGCTGGGTATTAGGTAAATTATAGTGAGCCGGAAGTTTATATTTAGTTTGAGGTTTGAGAGCTTGGTGTTGTGTAAATTGTAATATTAAATTGCAATTGGGAATTTTATTAATGTAATAGTAGGAAGTTTGAATTAAATAGACTCCATGTTTCGAGGAGATGCATATTAGGGTACCTCTGTAAATGAAAGGATTTGTTTTAATAAGTAGCTAAATCTAGTCAGTCGCGAGTAGGTGTTTCATACGAAACCAGATAGGAAAAGTCGCGACCGCATATTAAATTTTTTTGGGGGTATTAAGTCCAATTACAGCAATCGTTGAGGACATTCTGGAATATTTTTTTATTTAGGAAAGGACGTGACAATAGGTATACCAAGGATTTTATGGACAACATTCTGTTAGCGAGAAGCCAGGGAACAAGACATTTAGTAAGATTACGAACTATAGTCAAACCTGTACAGTGTTTTAGTGTTTTATAGTGAAAAGTAATTAACATACAATTAATAGAATTGTAATGTATAGATTATAAGAATCAATTTTCAATTTTATTGTTTAAAAAGGCTGATAATTTATAGTAGTTGCCATCAATTTAATAATTGATTTCAATCAAACTTCCAGGAATCGTGATTCTGAATAGAATTAAACGTCCACGTGCAACAGGTGAGGAGTAATATGTTGTATGTCGAACCAATGGTTAAATTGGAAGATAAATGTTAATAATTTAAAGTTATAAAAATTTCACAAATAGCTAGCCCACCGCGGAGCTCGACAACAAAGATTTTTCACATTATTTATATTAGAATTATATAATTACTTTAAACAAATATTATTGCATAGTATCTTAAGTATATTACAAAAATAATATACAATAAAATAACAAAAGTTTATTATTTAAGAAAAACCAATGAGGGTCCCCTAAAAAATAATCGGCTGGATCCCCCCCCCCACCTGTTCATATAAGAGTTACATGTTACTCAAATCATGTTAGACTGGCAAGGCAAAATGTTTAAGGCATTTATTATGTTTAAGGGATTTATTTGGCAAGGCTCGCCATATCTACCGTTTTCGAATAACAGTTGTTACACAAGGTTAAAATATTTAATTATTCGGTACAATTAGTTAAAATGTATGTTTATGAATATATCATTGAAATTATGACGGGACCTGCAGACTTAAATTCCTCCGACTTACCTAATTACAGGATCAATTAAATTGTGTAACATTTTCTCATCCCCGAGAACAGTTTTTTACTCACAGCAGATATCTCTTTCCTCTGAGAATCAACATAAAAGCAACGTTACAAACACCATTTTCAAGGCTTCCATCCTCCATATCGCATTCCACCATAATGGTTGGTTTCATAGCCGGGCCCACACGTGTCGGCAACACAACGTCGATAAGGAGCTCGGCCATTGCCCTCCAGGAGACTTCACTCAGGTCACAAGCGACGAACGCCCATAAACTGTCAGAACGACTCAACTTGACCCGGCGAGCCCCGCCGTGAGCAACCTCACCGAGGCAGAGATATAACAATAATTAAGACTCCGTGCTCGAGCAACAATGGCGCGCGTTGGCCTATCCGAGGCCATCTCCGGCGCCGCGTAATATCTCTGGCTATTAATATGCATAAGAGTGTGGCGGAAGCGCGGCGGCCGGGCCGGGCGCGGCGCGCTCGTCCTCTGTTACGCATCCGCGGAGATGAGTGACGCCTCGGGCAGCGCGTCCCGTTGCGCGCCGGCCGCGCCGCTATTGTCTCGAAGACGCCCCCACCCCCGCCCCCGCCCCCGCCCGCGCACGCGCAGTGGAGCTAATGGGCCAAAATGCGCTGGTAACGTTTTGACGTGTTATTGTTCTACCGCTGCCTGCCTCCGTGGCGGAGGGGCTAGGCGCTAAGTACAAGTTCGCAAGGCGGATGGTTATGAATTCGAATCCCGCGTAATTATTTGATGGATGATTATTTTGTTTCCGGAGGCGTCAACTGCTGTGGTCATTATTTCCGTGAGTGTACTACAAGTTATGGCACGGGAGGAAGTGATGATCCTTAAACTCCTTAAACTAATATTAAATTGAAAATTGAGACTGTGTGATCATTACTTATTAATCGATTATAATCTTTAGCTGTTGTAAAACTAAAATTTTTCGAATTTGCAAAAATGCACTTACCTAGTTTTGAGAACCATTATTATTGGAATCCAGATATTATAACAAAACTTTGAGACGAACAATCTCCTTTTCGTAAAACTGTATTTCGTTAAAATACAACTAAAAAGAGGAAAGAAAAAACAACTCTTAACGACTGGCAGCCGATGTAGAATTTAACAGTTCGCCGTCCATTAAGAACAATAAAAACAAATGAGTTGAGGCTCAAGATCACATATATGTATTTTAAAAAGAAAACGTATTAGTTATTGTTATGACTTTTCTTGACCAAACGTTGGTATTACGAAAACCATTTAATACCCGGAGGATATCACAAATAATGGGCTAGATTAGTTAGAAACCTGGACTTTCGCTTCGGTTTACAAAATTCAGGCACGTCCGTTATTTGCTGTGTATCGGCTTAATGACGTTAATAACTATAACAACTCGGACAGTGGGTGAGACGTGGAGAGGTGGTCAACAGGTCCCCTGGCTCGCGTGTGCGCGCCGTTTGAGGCGCTTTGACCCAGTGCGCCACCGCCCGCGAGGAACGCTTTGCCCAACGACCGACGCGATTTGCACGTCCTCAGCAGTGGCGGCTCGTGCTCAGGTTGCACGGTTGCACAAACCCCCAAAAATGAAAAAGATCTCATATCTTAGGGATATATAATTTTCTTTTAATGACATTCAATTTTCAAGTTATTGTAGTAGAATCGATGTATAATGATATCATTCTGAAACCAAAGAGCGTCCAACTGGCGTTCTCTCCGGTGTCTGGTGCCTTGCCAGGAATTACACCACGCTCTTGGCTGTATGAATGCATTTACTCCTTGGCACTTCGATTGAACACGGAGAACATACGGTCTTTTGGCGGCCCAACCACGCTAGTGCCACTGTCGCGCTGTGCGGCGACGGAGTGAGTCTCAGGGGAATACCCATCTTCTGTCTTCGTCTGACTCGCTTCAACCTAGTTTTATGAATTTCGCTTGTTATTGAAAGTACACAAGTTCAGTCAATAATTAACGATCTTCAATGCATTGTTTATGTTTGGATAATTTGTTTTCATTTGATATTAGGTACCGGTAGCTGTAACTCAGTGCATCAACTGATGTCACTGCAGCGCCTCTCACCGGGAGGTCCTAGGTTCGAGCCCTGACGGCGGCAGGATTTTCGACACTAGCTTTTCAGCTAGATCAAATTCAGTCGCTGTCTGGAAGAGAATTCTAGCGGCCGACTGCTCTGATCGGTAGTTTTCCGTGATTTCTTTGTTCAACACCAGGCGAATGCCGAAGCAGTACCCTAACAAACGGGCCACGGACCGCGCGCGATATGTCCTTCCTCTTCCTTGTCCTATCCTCTCCCCTTACACACACCTTTACACTAACATGCACCACACTACCATTTATTCCGGGAGACCGGTCGGGAGCTTAGAGCTTGTCCCGGCTGGGGCGGTGCTCCGCTGGTGGGAGAGTCCTGGTAAGGGGGAAACCCCACTAGCCTACGGTAGGTCGGCGCCGGATCTCGCCATCCAGCGGGGGAAGATCACCGCCATCTCCCGAGAAAAAGCATGCACTACACTAACGGGAGTAATGACCAAAGCAGTTGACACACCCGGAAACACGAAAAGGTCAATCAATCAAAAAAAATCCAGTGTGATGGGCCACCAACCGCCACTGGCCCTCAGTCCTCGCTGCGGGGCACCTGCTGGGGGAGGCGGACGCGCGCAGGCGCAGGCAGATCGCGGGAACGCACCTGGACTTGGACTCGCCCCCTCCCCCTCCCCCTCCCGGGGGCACATTTTTGCAGCATTCTCTGTGCTACACTTCGAGGAAAACGGCTTTGTGCGCGAGTGGGCACTCAGCAGACCGTTTCCACGTGCATGCGCTTCACTTGCGAGGATTCTAGCCGCGTGTGGGCGGTCGGCTTCTAAAAATCCGTGAAACTGAGTGTAGCCTTACCTTTCCCACCGCCAATTTCAATATCGCAGACTCGTTGAGTGGGTTTTTCGGTACAATCGATGGGAACTAGTAGAAGTACCAGTTCTACCCGACATCATTGTTTCTCGGAGCGTGTATTTGCCGAGTCCTCAACATGGAGTCGTGAAAGGACGTGGTATGTTTACTTTTCCGGGTGGAGAATTAATAATAACCAGAGTCACTTCTCCAAACCTTTGTAGAAAGGGCCGTTCAAAATCCTCGCCTCATTGTTTGAGTTTTCGTTTTGTTTTCGTTCAAAATAAGATTTTGTATTTCCGATATCTCCAATACGAAAAAGAGAAAAGAACTATAAAGTATGAATTCTGAATTGAATTTCATCAAAAACATTATTTTAGAATATTTCAGAAGATCCGTTGCGTTTATATTCATAACTCTTGAGCATTTGTTGGAAAACCTCTCTCGCAACTCATGACAATTACTAGAAAAGAATATTTACAAAATTGTTATTTACTACGCTTCTAAATTGACAGTAAAGGTCAACGAATATACTTATCAGTTCAGTGTTTTGTTGAAGGTTGTCACGTGATATTGGTTTCTTTTTCTTGTTAAGCAAGTCATAACACAGTTTGCATAACTGAAGCTTTGGTATCGCATTATTATCTATGCCAGCTTCTACAAAAGGCGGTGGGTTCATGGGGGTAAGAGATATAGGAAAGCAAAGGGAATTCATAAATATTGTATGAGAAATGTGTGAATACGACAGGTCTGAAAGAAGGATATACTTATTATTAACGACCAGCAATCATACTTGTAAATATACATGTCTGAACTGCAATAGGTCGCACGTACTTGTATTCATATTTAAAGAGGCTAAATAGAAGGTTTCCTTTATGTTCTTTAAGTTACTTTTCTCGAATATACTACTTTTCAAAAAACGCAAAAGAGACTGAAATTACATGGTATTCTCCTACAGTTTCTCTGATTTAGGATCAAATCTGTAGATTTCGACAAGACAAAAAAAACTTTAATGTTGCTTTGGAGAGACATGGAGAAAATCACTCTCTCACTCTCTCTCTCTCTCTCTCTTCTCTGTCTCTGTCTCTCTCTCTCTCGAAATCGCGTGAGCAATAAACCCCAAATCTTGTAGAATTTTGTCATGTATTGTAAAGGGTACCAGGACACTCTCTCCGCAGTGACACCTTGCTGGTGAGAGAGCTGGCAGTAAAAATTATGTTGGTAGCACGAGCTACAACTTGTAACAAAAGAAAACGTGAATTGCGTACTCATCACAATCATAACATATCAAGGAGGTTATAATATATGGAGGTGGCATACCGACCTTTTCCATTGCCAACCCCTTGCCCCCTCGGTTAGGCTACCCGCTAAACAGTGTGACCAAAAAGTCTGAGATCTACCTTTCCACCCTTATATTTTCTTTATTCATATTTTGATATTTCCGTAAGGAAGATGTTTTATATATAATTATTTGTAATATATTTGAAATATTCAAAGAATGAAGCAAAACAGTCCTGGAAAAATATAAAATCTCCCCAAAATTCATTAAATGCCAAAGGAAATATATTTGAAAAATTGTTTCATTTGTGTGAAGCTGATTAGAATTTAATTTATGTGCTTGATGACATGTATTCTTGAAACACAATTGTACCTTTCACTTCACGGGAGTGAGAAAATACAAAATTTTAAAATAGAGATTTGAAAAATAAATCAACCAGCAGTGAACACATTCTGAATGCAGGAGCTTTTTAAATGAGTTGCATTCAACATGCAAGAAACTGGATTTAATGTCACATAAATTGATACTATGAAAACTGCTAATAATGTTCCAAATTTAACACAAGAAAGTAATTAAGTTTGTCTATATGGAAGGAGCCTGAAAATTAAAAAAATCTGAAAGGAAATGGTAACCAATTGCCAAAGCAAATCCAATGATAAGTTTTAATTCAAATTGCCCTGAACAGAAGTGTTCAGGATTCAATAAGGAAACCGAGGTGAAATTCATAGACAAGAATAAAATTCTAAATCTGCTCAAATTTAGTTTTCCTGAAGACAAATCAATTTAAACATATTTTAAAACAAATATTTTGTAAATGAAAATTCACTATTTTATTTGAAAAAACAATAAATATGTATAATTAATATAACATTTCTTGCAGATCTAAGGAATAGGCAATTCAAAAAGGAAATACATTTTTTCATGAATAAGGCTCACAAATTATATTTTTGCAGATGAACTGTTTGATGTATTTCAATGTTTATATTTGTGACATTACTATTAAATAAAGGAAAGTAACTTTATAAAAGTAGCTAGAAGAAAGCTTGAAGCTTTTAAAAAATCTAAAGGTTAAAAAGCAGCTGCTTATATGTAATAAAAATAGGTCTTGTTTTACGATGTGTAATTACGTCTGACCCTTTTGTTAGATACTCACCTTGAAAAATATACCTCCAAACAATTTATTTCTCAAGAAAAAAATGTTTATTTAACGTTTTCCCCAGGAATAAAAATAAAAAACTCGCAGTACAGTGAAACGCAAAGCAATAAACAGAAATAAACTAGCTAGCAAGTCGGAATACACCGAGACGCAGTCTGATGTTTTGGACACCGAGACGCAGTCTGATGTTTTTTCCTACAAAACATGGCGGACAAACCAGCAATCGGCTTCACTTTCTGGGGCCGATGTCACCTCCATGTATTATATCCTCCTTGTAACAGATGCTGGAAATCTTGTCCCCTTCACTTGTTTCCCAGTGATCTGGTTGCTATCAACATAGAATAAATGCATATTTTAATAGGAGGCCCTCATTCGACTCAGTGCGGAGAGACGTTCCTGGCGCTCGTTATGTACTGTGATTAAAAATCAACTACCATAGGCATGTGCATAGGGAAGGGCAGCGGAGGCATGGTCCCCTTGAAAATTTTGAAAAAGAGACCATAGCCTTAAATAATAATTCTTTTATGTTTCTAAGTATGTTCTATCCCAGACTTTCCGAATCTGGCAATTTGAGGAAGTGTTACATATTTGGGGAAGAGGCTCCCAGTCATCCGGGAATTGATTCTGTAAATGACTCAACCTATTTTATAAAATAAATTGAATTTATTACACGTAGGATTAAAGCAATAATTTAATTATTTTAACTATGTTTTATTTATTTACTAATAAAATGGTGTATGTAAATATAAAAGTTCAAAGAAAGAGTGCCCAAAATTGTAATCTGTACGCCTTCTTGTTTTAGGCTGCGAATGCCTATGCTAACTACGAAAAGCATAAACACATGTGATTAGTAACGTCATACTTACAAATATAAAAACGTCTTTCCACTGTTAATAAAAATGCACAATTTAACCATTTTGAAATATGTTTTAAATGAGACAATAAAATAAGGCCGTTCAATGTCGTTTTTGAAATCGTATCTAAACTCACATTCTTCTTTTCTGCCATTGCAACTGTGTGTTTCACATAGTTCCGTTACGTAAGAATCTGTTCTGTTACTCATGTGATTATTTGGACTGATTCTGTCAAATAATTTTGGGAACGGGGACAATGAGTAATACGTAGTATATTCCCTTTCATTCCACAAACGTTGGCTAACTTGTGTTGGGGCTGTTATTATCCGCATTATTTTTGTTATTCCGCCAATTGAATAGTGTATGCACGAAAAGAATCGATTTATGTAGTTGGAATTAAAGGAAAGTACACCTCAAACCTTCTATTTAAATGATTATTACCTACACTGGTAATACTTTGATTAAAGAATCTGTATACTGAAAATTTAGTTGAAGGGGAGTCGACAGTCAGTAGCGCGGGTTCTTAGATTTGGTGACTGTGAGCTATATGTTGATCTGCGATGTTCATGGCCTCACATTGAATTTCTTTCCCAAAGAATTCACATTGATATTCTCGCGTGACTTTCAACTTGATCTGTATCAATTCTTATCGTATTGAGTGCTTATAGCGTATTGGTACCTATATACTAAACCGTTCGTAAAAACATCTTAACCTCCAACTGCACTCACCGAACTGACATTTCGGAGGCACTATCAGCTAGCGCTCAGCTCATCTAGGTGGTGCAAGAGCACATTTCGCGGAGCGATGCCATCTTCGATCTTTGACGATGCTCAACTGTTTCAGATCTTGTCAAAATAACCGTCCGCTGGCCTGAACCGAGAATTAATCCTGGCCTGAACTGAGCAGGATCCCCACAAGGGGGATCGTGCCCGCGTACCACACGTGGAGAGTTGCAGACTGCCACCCGGGCCCTAAGTTTCAAGGCGGCACTCACGTCGTTAGCTTCCAGATGGAGGCAGTCGGTAGGTGAAGCTAAGCTCCGTGTTGCCGGGCCTTACTCGTTAACCCACCAGTTGGGACCCCTTGCACGTGGACCTATGAGCGGAATTTGACAAAGGACGTTATTCGGAATACTCCGAATCCCACATTTAGAAGTCCAGACGGGGACAATGAACTGTGAGGTTGACTAGATTCCGGCTGTACTCACGTCGATAACTTCAAGGTGGAGGCAGTCAGAAGACGGGAACGGGGCCTCGAGCTATGCGGACCTTAGTGCAGGTGGCCCCCTGTTGGGCCCCCGGTATTAGCCTGGATAACTAGGAACTCTGAGCTGACAGGGCGGCCCGACCCAGGCATTACATGGAGTGGATACCTAGAGGTTCAACTGCGTTCTGGCGGAACCCAGGTACCAGCCCAAGGGCGTACTTGTACGCCTGCGGTGGGTGCGGATAGAGGCTAACGCTCAGGTGCCCACCCAGGGGTAAATTCCCCCTGG
Source organism: Teleogryllus occipitalis (assembly GCA_011170035.1). Lineage (NCBI taxonomy): Eukaryota > Metazoa > Arthropoda > Insecta > Orthoptera > Gryllidae > Teleogryllus > Teleogryllus occipitalis. The sequence goes on along the minus strand of BLKR01000796.1, from coordinate 106,259 downwards.
TAAAGTGCAAGTGCGAGGTAGGCGCACGGCTGTCCACTACACAGGACCCAGAATACCAGGAGGTGAAGACACATGGGGAAGAGGAGAGTGAACCGCTCATACAACTTGTCTCTTCTGAAACGGAATACAGGGCTAAGCCTTGTGTCTTGCACCTCACAAAAAATGTGCTGACTGCCGAAACGAACGATTGGAAGGACCGATAGGAATCACTCAAGGAGGCGGTGTGGCCCAGATCAAATATTTGCTGCTGTTGTACGGGTGATATCAATAAGGTCGTTCAACGACGTTGTGCTCCATGAATGCATGCAGGCGCAGTTATGAATCGACTCTCTGTGTCGCCTCTTGATTCGAGGAATCGCGGCGGGAAGGGAGTTCTAGAGAAATGAGTGTTCGTGTGGGGAAGAATATGCCCTGGGAAACTGGCTCTCTAACGGATGTTGGACTCGTCATTCTTCAGAAGCACAACCTTATAGGAAGAGTGATTCAATGTGAACATCCAGTAAGAACGAAACATCCAGTAAGAAGATCCTTATTTCCGACGCAATCCGTTACCAGGGAGTGGCAAAAATTTGACATAAAAATAGTGAGATCTTTAATGAATTTTTACCCTATGTTTTGTACTTCTTTTAGAATAATGAAAATAATTGGTTATAATTTGAAGATTTTCAGAGCCTATCGATTTCTTACTATATATTATCCTGTATCACTAAGGGAAAATAACACTTAAGTGAGGAAGGGAAATTTCGGTCACAAGAACTGTTTAATTCGAAGAAAACAGAAACAAAACTTCAGGCTTCACCTTTATGACTTGAAAATCACCGAATGACTTCATACATTCGTTCATTGGTTTCCACAACAATAAATGCTCCTTTCACCAAAGACCACACACTCCGCGATGTAATGCCTATAAGGGATTCCGCGGTGAGGATGGAGGGGAAAGGAAGTTCAGTTTTAGTGAGTAAATATCTCAAACGCTGGGTATTACGGACTGTCCAGCGTCTTGAAGATTTCCACCTACCTTCGTAAAACACACACACACACACACACACACACATAGATCCACACCTAAACCGAATACTACTCAGACAAGTGCGTTAATTGTTTCACTTAGATCGAGAACACACAAGATAAAGTAATTTAGTACCCATCTTTTCTTAAGCAAATTGAACTTACGCGTTACGAGACAAACACAATGACCGCGAATTGGAAATGTAATAAACACCGATATAACGTGCAACTTGATTTTAAATAGTTGGATGAGATATGTTGGTAGTTACAGAAAGATACTAGTGATTGATTCCTTAAATGTATAGAAATGGAAATGTGACAGCGCAGAGGTTATCGAGATAATCGCGTAATGAAAATGACCGAGTAATGTCTCGCGGGACCTTTTCTATTCACTTTTCTCAAATTATCTCGTAAAAATGAGTGATTGTTGATATTTGATTAACTGTAAAATTTATAAATACTAGTTATAGTAATTCGAAATGTTCTTTCTGCTCCACAAATTTTATCTGGAAAGTCCATTTACATAATTATTCTTTGCTTGTCTCTGACAAGAATATTCACTCCTTAGAGTGCCTCCTTCAAAACCATAATATCCTCCTTTAATATGCCGGTCATTGTCTCTACCAACGTCATCGACTCACTTGCTAGTTTCATCGGTGTTTACTTTCGCATGCATATCACAGGCAGAATCTTAAAAATCCATTGGTCTGCGTTCTTTACTACCGCTGCAAGAACCATCCGACTGAAAAGGCAAAACGTTCATATCGATGGTTATGGACTACAGATATGTGGTCTGAGACAAAGTGTTAGAAACACTCAATAAAGTGATCTGAGACTAAAAATACTCGACGAATGCTCTGCATTTGTTTATAATTAGATAAGTTAAATATGTTCTGGTTGATGAATAGCAGGTAAATATACATTTACGAATAAAATCAAAACCCTTACAAGGTAAGCCAAGTTGTCTGATTATAACAAAGATTTTTGATCAATTATTAACATAAATAAGTTTTGTTGTCTGTTTATTCTTCTAGTAGATTAGCTCAAACAGTCACAGGTTTAGGAAAGCAAGATATGTTGCGCTTCTAGAAAATGCACGTTTCACGGCAGAGCGGACGATATATCAAATGTACGGAATGCGAGAAAAACATAAATACGTGTCATCAATTACAGAGCAGTTTAAAGGAGCGGCTGATACGCACAAAACAGAATGAATGACTCTGGAGTTCCATGCGCTATACGTAATTATTACCTCATGAGCAAGAAGTGCTTGTCGGCGAGAAAAAGAATGAAAAAGATTATCGTTCAATTACGGAAGGAAAAAGCGACTGAGGACGTTTATGACTGGAAGGAAGCTACTTCTGAAATAGGTTGATTCATCTCTTCGTATATCATTTTTAATTTACGTTTGAATATAATTGATCGTGTTTATCAAACGATTCAAGTGCATTATTATAGACACAAAAATATACTTGACAACAATTTATGTTTATAAATCTCGCCCGTAATTCATATTATTTAAATTACTATTATTCACTAATCTGCATTTATGCCGCTTTATTTCGTTCATAAATCATGAAATACAAGTTTAAAATCTAACAATCAAATCAACATGAAGTGTATTCCTTAATACATTCATCTATTAGTACGTACGTATTTACTGTTGTTTCCGAACCGATTATTAAATTATTGATACAACATAAATCAGTTCTGAACAGAAATTAGTTTGTTTCTGCGATCATCAATATTAGACGTTTCAATAAACGTTTTGGGGATAGGAGGAAATAAAACCCACATTAAAGAACATATTGTAAATAAAACCTTATCCTGCCTTCTTTCGTGCATTTGGATGGAAAATGAATAAAGCAAAGAAGTAGAAAAATATAAGAAGCTGATGAAGTTGAAGACGAATACGATGTCGATGTAACAATCGATGACGATGATAATATCGACGATAACGACTTAGAAGATAATATCGTCGATAACGATGATAATATCGACGACGATAATGAAAGATACATGTTGCAAAAATTCAGATGTGATGATATTGCCTTTAAAAACGGTAATAATTGGTAGTAAATCAACCAACGAGTAAACAACCGAGGAGGAAGCTTCCATTTAAGGCAGTGTCGGCGCTAGGCATGGACAGGCCGAGCTATCGCCGAGGGCCCCGCAAGTTACGGGGACGGTGATGGGACTCATGGGAAAAAATTAGTAAAAAATTGAAAAAGAAATTAGAACTCGAGAAAACCGTTATCGAAATTTTATAACTCGCGGTACAGTAGTCTGATATTACACAAAAAGTTCAAAGAATTTTTTATTTGACTCTAGAAAATGAATCTAGAGAACATTAAAATAGGTTCTACAGAAATTCATATTTATTATTTCATGTGGAACAAGTGATTTTATTAGGCACACATATTTTTGCGTTTTAAGCTCACCGTGGATATAGCATTATTTGAATACTAAATATTTCTACTTAATAGTATTATTTAAAATATTTCCCAAAATTTATTCTAGTTTTGTTGTCATTTTCGTTATTTGTTGAAATAAAAATAAATCCTACAGTTTCTTGAGAAAACTTTCTCATTTTTAATTTTTCGGAATAGTCTACGTTTCACCATTACCCCGGGTCCAATTGATTGATTTTTTCGTGTTTCCGGGCGCATAAAATGATTTGATCATTAGTCCCGTTAGTGTAGTGTATGTTTTTTCTCGGGAGATGGCGGTGATTTTTCCCCGCTGGATGGCGAGATCCGGCGCCGACCTACCGCCGGCTAGCGAGGTTTCCCCCTTACCAGGACTCTCCCATCTGCGGGTCACCGCTCCAGCCAGAACTAGCTCTAAGCCCCCGACCGGTCTCCCGGAATATGTGGTAGTGTAGTGCCTGTTAGTGTAAGTGTATGTAAGGGGAGAGGATAGGACAAGGAAGAGGAAGGACACATCGCGCGCGGTCCGTGGCCCGTTTGCTAGGGTACTGCTCTGGCATTCGCCTGGTGTTGATCTGAGAAACCACGGAAAACTACCGATCAGAGCAGCCGGCCGCTAGAATTCTCCTCCAGACAGCGACTGAATTCGACCTAGCTGACAAGCTAGTGTCGAAAATCCTACCGCGTGAGGACTCGAACCTAGGACCTCCGGGTCAGAGGCGCTGCAGTGACATCAGTTGATGCACTGAGCTACCGCTCCTGGTCCCGGGCCCGAAATTGTCTAGCTCCGGCCCCACAACATCGCAAACCTTCGCCGCCATGGCGTCCGCGTGGCTTCGCACGCCCGCCGCCGCGTGCAGGCGCGTTTCGCCCGCGGGGGGTGGGGTGGCCAGGGCGCTCTCCTTATTAGGCGCGCCGCCGGCCGGCGACTTCCGGTGGCGGCGGCGACGGCGGCGGCGGCGTCGCGGCGCCGCTGGACAATGCGCGTCGCCGCCCGCCGCCGCTCACGCCCCATCGGCCCCTTCCCTTCCCTTCCCTTCCCGGATGTCCCAGAGCCCCCTGCAATGCGAAGTGCCTCATGGAGCCTCCCGCGCGCGTCGATGGGCGGGACATGCCCGATGAGCTACCGGGGAGGTGACGACATGCTAGGACCATGTTGTGGCTGATGGTTTGTTTGTTTGTGGTCGCTGTTGTTTGTGTATGAGCAGGAGCACGTAGAATCATTGGAAGTGATAGTAACAAAATGAGAAGGATCACTTATTCAAGAGCGCTTGTGGTGAACAATAACGAAGATGCCCAATCATTTATTAATAGATATGTTGCGAAATTCTGTATTTATCTAAGCGATTTAATATGTCTGTATATAATGCATTGATCATTGCATCATTCATCATCTTCGTTGTACCTAGTTATAATTAAATGACGGTTTTGTGTTTAAAAAGTTATGTAGCGAGTGGATTTTCAGAAGTCAAGATACACACAGAAATATATTTATAAACAAGATAGGAAACAGTGAAATAAAATAATATCATAAACAGAGTCTTAATCAAATATGTCTAGTTTAACAATAAATATATTAAAAACATGTCCATGTCGAGAACAAATATCGAGGCAACTTGGCAACATTGATGCTTGAAAATAAGGATGCTTGAAAATAAGTCGCAAATGTTTTTGCTCATGTGGATTGCTCTCGAATGTCAGTTGTTGTAGGAACAGGCTCATATTGTTGTCAGAGAAAAAGACGCATTGTTAACGTAACGGGTAGTATTAAGGAGCAAAAAACGTAATCGTCACCGGCGGGTTTACCCAGTTTTTCCCTCTTTTCAATAGTCGCGAAGTCACGTACCCAGCCGGCAAGAAGAGTTCCGCGAAGAACTTACGACCGAGCGGGGAATCGAAGCCGAAGCTTTTACCCCCATTGTGAGCGGTTAAAAGGACGATCTCCGCTCGTGCTCGCGAGGAAGCCCCGGGGCTTTTAATCCGTCAGCGACACGCCACAAAGGCCGCCGGGGATGCGAGGCACAACGGTAAACAGCTTCTCATTTATGCTGGCTCGGTTGCGCCTATATCCTTTTCCGGTGGCTTCTTTCGCGCGCCGCGCGCCCGCCGTGCCCCGCGGCGAAGGGGGCCGTGGCGGGGAGGGGAGCGGGCAGGGTGCGGAAGGGCGGGAAGCGGCGGTGTCCGCCCGTGTCAGTGACCGTGCCAATGGCGGGAGCATCCTCCTCGGGATGTCCTCTGTGGACGTGCATGCCCCCGGGTAATCGAGCGTCTCGCGGGTGTGAAAGAATGAATGGGCTCTGGGAGGAAGAGGAAGTCTTTCGTGGGCAGGTGGGATGGTGTGTGGTCTGAGGTATGACGTCGTGAGGCAGAATTGGGATTTGAGACTACATCACGTAGCTCTATTGTTTGTTGTTTTTGTTTGTTTGTGTTCTTTTGTGCATTGGCTTGTTTATTATTTTGTTTTAGTCGCTTTAAAGAATTATTGAAATAATGTACGTAAAGAAAAGTCAAATCATGATTAACTATCAAAATATTTTTTCTTTAATAATTTTCTTGAGGTAGGAAGTGGGAATAAAACCGTCTTGCTTAAAATGTAATTCATTAATCTCCCGAGAACATGAAAAAATCACTAATTGAAAAGTCTCCTTTTCTGATTAACGATTACACACTTTTTGGTCCTGTGGAATGTAGTATTACAAATGGAGCCTCTGAGGAAGCAAAAAATACAAAGAGAAATGTTATTCATTTGCTCGAGTGCATAAAAGAAGCATTGAAGCAAAGTCAAGTGGTATATCACTACACTTCCAATTAATCACTAGCAGTGATGTCATGGGAGGACAGATGTTCATTTATGATGGACACAGAACACTTGACTAATCCGGCGTGAGATTTGTCTACCAGATTATTACATTTATTATGCAGACTGCATGTCTCTCCAGACGCATCCGGACTCCTTATCTATCTTCTTGAATTGCAATATGATCTGGATCAACTTTTTTTGCCTTCGTCAACCATTGTTTTCCTTTCCTCTTCTGTTGTTCTTCAGTCGATCTATTAACCCCATTCTTCTTTTCTTCCCCCTAAATCTAATATCTTTTCTGACTCCATGTATCCACTGCCTATACTCTTTTCGCTTTTTCTCTGTGACCAGTTCCATCTCCATCGTCCTGTCTTCGCCTTCGCCCGCTCCTTTCCGATTTTCTCTCGCCCCGCCCCTTTTCTTCCGCCCCTTAGGCTCACGCACGCGGCACCCGCCGGACGAGGCGAGGCCGGGCGGGGCGGGGCGGGGCGGGGCGGGCGGGGCGGGGCGGGGCGGGGAGGGGCGGGTCGGGACGAGGCGAGACGAGGCGAAGGGCGGTGCGTCGCCCGGGGGAGTTGGCTGGTAACCCGATCGCGCGGATCATCCAATTAGGGCGGCGTGTGGGCGCCAGGGGCGTCCCCGCGCCCGAGACGCCGCCCGGGGATTCCCCGGCGGGGAGGGCTTCTGCGCAGGCGGCGGCGGTGCCGAGGGGCGAGCACTCGCGTAGCGGGCTCACGCCTCCCCAAGGCGCCCTTCGCCTTTTCCAGTTGCCTCCATGGAGGAAATAAATGGGTGAGTTCCTCCGGCGCACCGATTTTCGCTCGTTCTGCGCCACATCAGTTTGCGTCACGAACCATGTGACCATAGCATGGGCACTTCGTTTGAACAGGCAGAGCAGACGCTGCCCGCCATGTTGCACGGGGAGCGAGTAGTGTTGAGAAATATTTTGAAAGTGGTACAAAATGACACATTGCAACGGTAACCAACTAAAAATAACACGAAGAAGATGTTCAAGATGCAATATTTATATGAAATGCTTCATAAATCTGTTTCAATGTCTTGTAACGAGGTGATAATTTTCGCATCTGGCTGTATTTAAAATTCCCGCTAATATTGTGACGTAAATTGGTGTCTGAAGATCAGTGGCTGAAGTCGGATACGATGCGCAAGAGCTCCCCTGCTTCCCTCCAATGAGGAGGGTGGGCAGGATAGTGATTCTAACGTTTTCGATACTTAATCGTATGTCAAGAGAATCATAAGATATTTGTTCATGTTCTTTCAAAAATCGTTTCCTCAAGAGTGTGATATTGCAATACCCGCGCATTTATTTTATTCTCTGAAGGGGGAGGAAGATTTGGTCAACACTACAGCTCGTATAACATTAAGTTAACTTTAATGATATAATTAGGGGAATAATATAATATAGTAAATGACGTACATTGGAGCAGTGGCGGCTGGTGCCCCAACAGACTGGAGGATGCTCCTCTATCGAATGACGAAAAATACGAATATATAATAAAAATGTACGCAATTCAAATCAATTAAAACTTAGTTAAATAAAAGTACATATTGAAAAATTAATTACATAATTTTATGCGTCGGGTCCGCGCATATACATCTGCAGCGCACGTGGTTCTGGCGTTCATTTCCACTGGGCACTTAATTCGACTCTAGCACATTGCAACAAGCACTCTTGCTTCGACTCGTTTCACACAAATAAAATTATTTTATTTCGAAAATTTCACTACCTTGGTATATTTGGCAATAATGAAAGATCTACACGCCAGCTGCAGCCACACTGGCTTCCGCGAGACACTAAGGGACTTCCATCCAGAACGGCTACCTTTACACAAAGAACTCATCACATGTACGTTCTGAATCAACAAAACTAATATAAAATGAAAATAAATTCTCCAAATATCATAAACAATAATTGACTGAACTTTTGTACTTTAAATAACAAGCGAAAATCATAAAACTGCTTGCAGTCAGACGACAGAATATGGGTATTCCCCTGAGATTCCCTCCGTCGCCGCGCAACGCCACTAGTCTGGTTGCGCCAACAAAAGGCCATGTGTTACCCGTCTTAAATCGAAGTGCCAAAGAGTAAAACAGTAAACCCATTAATACAGCATGGCGCAATTCCTGGCAAGGCACGAGACAATGGAGAGAGCGCCAGGTGGATGCTCTTTGGTTTCAAAATGATTCATGTACATCAATATTGCTGCAATACCTTCAATATTGAATGCTTTAAAAGGAAAATGTAAATTCCTAAGATATTATGAGATCTTATTCATTTTCTGGAACTTGTGCAACCGTACACCTAAGCACGAGACGCCACTGCATTGCAGAAAAGAGTTACATGCCAAGTATTGTTGGCTATTGATTATCTGACTCGTAAAACTACAAGAAAATACAAAATGTGTCGGTTAAAAATCTCTTCTAAAAACTGTAAAATAACGGGTGTCAGAATTTAGATAAACCAGCCCTGGAAAGTCTTTCCGTCTGGAATCTATCTTTCTGAACCGGTCCTGAGGAGAGGCACGGGCGCTCGTGAGCCCAAGTACCAAGAAAGTGCGTGACCATCATATCCCCGTCTTTATTCACGTGACCATTCCGACATGACACGTTTCTTTCCATAAATTTACAATTAATTATATGATAAATTATTCATATTTAAGTAATAGATTATTTATCAAACTAAATGGTACCATATTCTCCCAGGGAAAGATCCATGAACAACGAATTCCAAATTTATTTTTAAAACTACTTTGAGCTTGAGTTGGAAAAATGCTTCATCTTCGTAACTATTTTGAGTTACGGTCAGCCCAAGTACCATGAAAGAGCGCGGCCATCTTACCCCCTTTTAATTACACGACAAACATCCGACGCGTGACGCCCACATTCTATATATCCACAATGAATTTTATGATAAAATAATCATACAGAATTAATAGGTTATTTATCAAACGAAGTACTCCCTTATTATTCAGAGAAAGGTACTAGAACAACGAATTCCAATTTTATTTTCAAAACTGCCTTAGGCTGCAAAAATGCTTCATCTTGTAACTATTTCTAGTTATGATAGGATGAATTATTTGATTGAAATGTTTCGACAATATCAAAACTTTGTTTGAAAATAAATGTCGGCCACCCCTTATTGTAAAGCCTGGTACAAACGGTGTATGTTTGTTTTAAGAAACCTCATTCAAATCCTCGAACTAATTGATAAGTCGCATTTAGGTCAGTAGGAAGGGAAGCGGAAGAACACTTAGTCGCCGACCACTCGCTCCTTTTGTGGTCGCCACGAACCATGAGTACATCTCCTCTGCGCTTAAGTACTGTCGTCTACGAGGAAGCTTCTCCACATCGCTCCTCAGTGCCTCTTTAAGAGGTCACCTACCTGTCAACACCCTGTCAACAAGCTTAAAGGGTATCTACTGCAATTTGGGGAAAAGGAGCTGATCGATTAGACGAATACGAATAGTACAATATTTTCAGAAAAGGGTGTAACAAAAATTCATTTTTTCTATAGTAAGATATAATGTTGCCAACGTACATATACGTATGATAAAAAATGAAGTTGATAAAATGCCGTTCCTTACAATCATATCCGCCGTCATCGTATCAATGGTTGTATTTTATAATTACGGGTCATTTAATAAAAGACTCTTGCTCTGCAGCAAGGAGTCATTTGTAACAGAATAACAGAATAAACATATTAATAACCATCTGAATATTAATATATTCTGTGGTGGCAGCACAAATCTCATGGAGATTCATATTAGAATGTGTGTGGAAGTAATCAAACCACGAGAATATTTTTGTCGTGATTTCATTATCTGTCTCACTATTCTAATCTGAACATTGTTTGTATTTACACTAGACGTCACCTACGATATACCAGACAATACATCACCACATCTACAATATATCATAGTTTCACCAAAATGACAGAACACAAAAACCGAATTTCCCTGTGCCCCTCCCACTTTCCAATTTTTATTGATTGTTGCCTGAAACCTCTTTCCGTTTGTTTTACGACTCAAATTTATCGCGTTATTTTGTTGTTTTGACACATCTCCACAATTCATGGGTTGTTCCTGAATTCCTTCTCATTGTGACAGTCGAAAGTAAAACGGTTTCGCTAATGAATCTTCTGGTGTAAAAAGCAAGAGATAAAACCTGTAGATAGAAGCGAATTCGGAGCGGACATTTGGAAGGGCAGAGACCGAGTCCCTGCGCAAGAAAAACTGAAATTGCTTTCTGAGCCTTTACCGATCTGTGGCTGTGACAAAGACGGGTGCGATTATTGACCTAGAACGTGACAACAATTCTCTTGCCTCTGACGGATGACGCTTTTAGCGGGCGGGTGGCGGCGCGTGCTCGACCCGCTCTCTAGACGGAGTTTGTCGAACAAGTCCATCTCCGGGAGCGATCGACCCAAGCACTCAGCGGTGGGTGGAGGCCCCTCACCCTTCTACCTGCCACCGTAACCGCTGCCTGTTCGCTCTCGCTCCACCACCTTCCTCGCCACCTGCCAAAAATGTACTACTTGATTTATGGGAATATGCGTTCCCACCTCCACCACCATCCCCGTCATCACCAGAAACCTACTCTTCACTACCGTCTCCGCCAACGTCATCATCTCATTGTCACCGCTTCCACCACCGTCCCGCCTCCCCACCGTCCCGCCTCCCCACCGTCCCCGCCTTCACCTCCGTCCCCGCCCCCACCACCTCCTCTCCTCCACTGCAGACCCCTTCACCATCGTCCCCGCGTTCAAGAGTTTCCGCCTCCTCACTCTCCGCTTCCAAGCCGTCCCTGCCTCCACCATAGTCGCCGTTTCCACCACTGTTCTCGCATTTAACACCGTTTCAGCCTTCTCCGTCCCCGCGGTCACCACCGTTCCCGCCTTCATCTCCGTCACCACCTTCAGAACCGCCCCCGCCTCCACCACAGTCCCCGCCTACGCCACCGTCGGCGCCTTCACAACCGTCCCCGCCTGCGTCACCATCCTCACCTCCATCACTGTCCCGTGTCCATCACCATCCCCGCCTTTACCACCATCACCTCCTTCCTCATCGCCTTCCTCCCCAACCGCCACCACCGTTCACCATCACCTTCACCCCTCCTCTTGCACCGCGGACAAGGACGGCCTCTTCAATGTGGTCGCGCGCCGCGGTCGCACTTAGCGTGGGCGGGGCGGGGCCGGAGAAACTGGAGGGGAAGGGGGCGGGGCAGAGAGTGGACGGCGCTGCGACGCGACGAAGCCGAACATCTTGCGCCGCTCCACTTGCGAAAGGGTCAGCGGAGGCACGCGCGATGCCGCAACGCGCTGCGGGCGGAATAAGATTATTCCAGGCCGCAGAAGCAGATTCGAGCTCAGCGGATCTGTGACAGGCTGATTGTATACAGGCGCCTTCTAATGAAATGTGTTTAATCTTCTCTCTTTCTGCATTGTAAGTTTGTTTCAATTCAATTCAATTCAATACAACTAATTCATTACTGATATTTCGTAATGCTGCGCTGTTACCAACAGGCCGCGCTGTACTACACAGGAATGAAAAGCCCCTTCAACGGCCAGCACTCGTTACGAGTTTTAACAGTAAGCCGTCTGTTAAGGACAGCTGTCGAAACATATCAGTTCTAAGAAAAGATGGCATGTGAGTGCTTCTTATCAAAAAAGTATTTATTTCTAAAAAAATGTATAAGGAGGAATCACGAAAAATATTGAACAACACACGGCCGAAGTCAGAAATAACAGCCTCAAGACTTAAATAAGTATTATGTTTATTTTGTATTTCATTAGGGAGGAAGCTGATCTGACGAAGTCGTTATCATTATTTAAGGGAATTATTTCTCGTAAACGTCCGGGGATTTTTTAACGTAAGTATTGTGGAGGATGTCTACTCCCGCACAATTTAAATTTAAGTCGCTTTCCAATTTGTTGGCTCCAGGCGCCATAGTTGAATCACCAGGGACTTAAAAACAAATTTTGCAATTTAAGACAGCGGAATGGTGCATTTTATGCAGTGCCAGATTACCGAACAAGCTGAGTAGACTACATCCAGTGGCGCGCAACTTTTGGGGGCGAACGAATTTCAGCGGATTCAAAATTTCATGAGGCGAACTTTTAAATGTTTTTATAGAAATATTTCTTTCCATATTTGTAACAAAAGAAACTGTTAATTAATCAAATCCATTGATATACACAGATGAAATGAATACAAAAATATCGTATATTTATTCAATCAATATCGCGGTGAGAATTATTTACACGTATACGTATAATCAATTATTTATAAGTACACAATATTTGTGTCGGTCAAAAATATGTACAATTTTTTATTCAAAATATTATAAATAGTTTTAATGTTTAAAATAGCAAAATAAAATGGCGCTAAAACATTTAACAGCCTAGGGCGCACATAAGTTAAAGTCAGGCACTGATTTTATGAGACTAATTCTCTAAATCGAAAATGAATTTGTAAGTGAAGTAGTGAACAGCAACTGGAAAACACATTGACGCACTTTCTAATACTATCGTGGTCGTAGTTTGGATTACAGATGTTGGAAACTAGTCTGGAGGGCGCACTCGACGATAAGTCACGGGTCGTAGGTCTAGATAATGAGACATTCCATTCATGAGCGAGGACTAACGAGGATGAATACATCTCATTGTCAAAGAGAAATAGAGTGACCACAAGTTTCTACTGACCAGCTGTTGGGAGTTTATTTTTAAGAATGTTATTTATTATTACTATTAACAATAACAACTATAACATTCATATTAGGCATTAGTACAATTTATTTGATGAATGAAGCGTGTATTTAGCTTTTCTGAACTTTGCCACAAGCTTTTTAATCTTTGAAATGCATTTAATGAATATATATCGACCGCAGTTGTGATATCGCAGGAAAAATATACAAATATTTTCATTATCATTTCATTTGTTGCACTGAAACAATTTGAAACTTTCCTGTTGACCCGGGTGTACTATTCGTGCTCACTTGAAGTAACACACAATAGAGTATCTGCATGATCCAACACTACATCCAAACTTCTATAGATATTTTCGAATTAAATATTGAATGGAAAACAATCAAATGTCACTAATCACTGTTAACAATACCAACCCATCGTAGGGCATCACGTTCGGGCAGTAAATGTCTCCCTTTTTGATGTTGTTGTTATTGTTGTCGTCGTTGTTGTTAAATGACTTGCTGAAATTCACAAGTTCTTTGTACGAAGTAACTCATCATACGATTCAACGAGTTCGCTTTCTCACCAAATTCTTGTTATATCTACTCCGAAAGAAATACGAGTATAACCCAAATTCGGTATCGTTGGAAGTGGCACCACACAACTAATTGAACAAATGTTTTGGCAATTTAGATTCAACCGACTCTCCAACTTTAGCAGTCTGAAGTTTATAAAAAGCTCAACGTCCTTCTGCAAACATTGAATCTCACCTCACTACTCCCGCAGGGAAAGACAACCAACAATGTTCCAGGTAACTGTACTTCTCCCTGTTCGTAATTAACAATCCCGAACTGTGCACATTCCGCGGGTGCTGCTCGAAACTGCACCGGTTAATGGCACGCCAACTCCTGTGGAAATAGAGAGCAGGCCGCGAGGTACACCGCGCATGCGACCGGCGCGGCGTTACAATTTACATTCCTGCGTCGGGAAGCGGACAAAAGAATTCCACGGTGGAGGTGGAAGCGGCGGCGACTTGGGTGGCGACAGAGACGGCGGAAGTCGTGGCGATGGTGGAGGCGGTGGCGACCGTGGCCGCGGTGGTGATCGGCGGCGGGCAGCAACAGGGCAGTGTTGGTGGCGGCATAGAGTAAAGAATTATACCTCTTTAGTCTATGGTGGCGGCGGTCAGCTCTGGTGAGGGCGGCTACAGGTAATGCTGGCAGCGGGCTGTGACGGCAGTGAGCATCTCGGCTGCAGGAGGACACAATAAAAAGGTGGCAGAGGATGCAGATGATGGATAGTATGGCGGCGGATGATGATGACAGCAGCGGGTGATGACGGTGATGGTGGTGGCAGGTGGCGACGGTGGCGGCGGGTGGAGCAGGCGGTAGCGAGTGGCGACGGCGGCGGAGGGTAATGAGGTGGAAGCGGGAGGTAACGGCGGTGGGTAGTGACGGCGGCGGGTGATGGCGGCGGGTGGGGACGACAGCTTTGTGGGTGGACGCGTGGTGACGACGGAGGCAGATGGTGACAGCGACGGCGGGTGATGAGGTGGGGGCGGAGTGAGTGACGCTGGCGGGTTGTGACAGCGGCGAGTAGTGACGGCGCGGGGAGGGGGTGATGGCGGCAACGTCGGATGGTGCCGGAGGCAGATGGAGACGACGTCGGAGGATGCCGGTGGCAGCGGGTAGTGTCGGCGGCTTTGTGAGTGGTGACGGCGGTGGATGGTGAAGGCGGCGGTGGACATTGTCGGACGGCGAGCGTGGACATCCAGCGCATTGCGGAGCGGCGGCCGGGGAGGTGGTGACGGTGACGGTGACGGCTGAGGCGACGAGGCCGTCGGCAAAGTCCTCGAGCACGGTGCACGGCACGCGGCGTACGGCGTGGGAAGATGGAAAGTTCTCGGCTCATGTGCTGACGGGCAACCCCCTGACAGTCGTCTCCGCTCATGAATATGCGCGGATGCTTTTTTATTGGGTTTCCATGCGAAGGAAAGCGAGAGCTAAACAAAAACGCTAATACCGAAAAGAGAACGACACGATATCTGTACAATGCTTGACATACAGGCGAGCTCCTTTTTCCACTCGGTGGTTTTCAAGCTGAAATGCTAATACTCCCGTAGTTCTGGTTATCTTCTATTGAGCTTTATAATACGCTGTTATTATAAATGTGTAAATTTCAATTTGTGATGAATTTCAAGAAAATAAAATTTGAATAATAATTTGTCTTTGGCTTTGTTAAGTGAATATTTTCTAAACTGTTAATGATAAAAAAGTGTAATTTTCTCAGAGGCTGATTACATTTATTTCATATAAATATTTATATACATTGTTTTGAAATGAATACATAATGTAAAATTGAAATAAAATACAAAATGAAAAAATTGAATTATATCGCAGAATTGCACACATGTTAATATATCGTAGCAATTGAATAATAATATAATTCAACAATTTTCATCGCCATTATGTCACAAAAAAATTAAGTCCAGTGAGAAGTAGAGAATCCTCTCAACCACCGGGTTCTCTGTTGAGGAGAGCTTTGATCCTTCTGTGAAGAGGCCTGTGCGTACAAATCATTTGCTTCTGTGGTAGAGATTCCCGATATTGCTTTTCTGGGGTTAATTTTCTTTCATCCATCAACTTAATTAAATGAGTCTGTATAAACTTCTGGATGTCTATAGAATATAAATCTATAACTATCAAAAAATCCAACTAATCCATTTTGATCCATCAACTAAATTGAATGAGTCTGTAAAAACTTCTGTATGTCTATTGAATATAATTTTGCAAATAAACACATAATCCTTAATGCCTTCAACTAATATTGATAAGCAATATCATGCCATGCCATCCTACGCACGAAACGCAAGTAATGGATCGCAGCACAAGAAGTCTATCGGCGAGTTGAACAAAGCGCTGAGCGTCGGACCGCCAACCCGTAATTCCGTGCGTCCGACAGTCGCTTCGTCGGAGCAAGCGCCGTGGGAAGCCGCCACGAAAGCTGTCTGGGCAGACGCAATCCGACAAAGGCGCGTCGCCTGGGCGCAGCTAATGAATATTTGAGTCGCGCCGGCCAGTAAGCCGCGCCGGATGACACCGGCCGGGCCCTCGCACGCCCCCGCGCCCCAGCCTCAGCACCCGCCCACCTCACCCACCACAAGCACACCAGCACCCCATCAGTCTCCCTTCTGCGCGCCTGTTTATGTTACCGCCCCTTGGGAGACGGAAACGGAGGTCGAATCCCGTAGTAACATTGTTATCAGACGATTGAAGATACCGAGATAGAAAACTATCTCCAACTATTTTTAGGAAATTTCATTAGTATATTCTGGGTATTTAATACATTTGGGTTTAGCTTCTTTTAGTGAAACAAGCTGAACGTTACAGTCTAGAAAAGACTAGAAATAGGTGACCATCATTTCTCTCACTCCAACATATACTCCTACATGCTTATTTTATACATGTTTACAAGTTTATTTTACAAGCATAAAGTATTGAAAGAAACAATCATCTTTCACACTTCGGTTAGTCAAATTGTTTTGATTGTGGGAAATTACAGTAAAGTGATTGTCTAGACAAACAATGCAGTTCTGCTCAATTTTTTGAGAGAAATAAATGCTTTGTTATCCCCTGGAATACCGGAAAACAAAATATCCAATCCTTAATAATTTAAATTCAAATTCTAATTAATAAACAAAACTAAATTAACCCTATATAATAATTATTTCAATACAAATATGAACAAATTATCAAATGTATTGTATTTCCAATTTCAGAGATGAGATAATGTTTGAACAAATGTAAATTATGATCTAAAAAGAAGGACGTTTATAGGCATCCCCCTCGAAAATTCTTGTGCCGAAGCCCGTGCTTCTACGTCCATTTTCCCAATCTTCTCTCCGGAGCGCCATTTCCCTCCACATCTTCAATTCAATTCAGTTCGATTGAATTCTGTAACCTCATTTCCAGTGGCGAGGCTCAGGCCATCAGGCCTGCTCTTCCTCCTGACCACACTAATTTCGCTACACTCCTTTAGAAGTGTACCAAAGAAATAATCACTTCAACGACGAAGCAAGCGACTAGAATTTATCTCAGAGGCTTCTTGCAGACCGAACCATTTTTTTTTTGCCTGCAGTAAATCTACAACATGGGACAGCCGGCTTTACTTCCCCTCCCACGAAGGACGTCTTCACCACCGCGGGTGTCGCGTGGCCGCGTTGCGCGAGCGCCGTGGAGCCGTGCGTCGGCCAGATAGATGGCTTCTGGCGCGGGGTCAGTGCGAGGGCGGCGCGAGATAAGACGCATTTGTTAGTGCACAGTAGACGCCCCCCACTCGCCTCCTTTTTGAAGGCGCGAGCACCGACCACAGCATGGCACTTGGGCCTCTTCTCTCCACAAGTGGATGGACTTGATGCATATTTCAACAGGCAGCTGTTGTTATTTCTCTTGTTCGGAGTCGTACAGAGCTCAAATTTCAGTTTTGTTTTTTTCCTTCTCAAAAGAATGGTTTTCATGTTCTCGTTTTACGATTCGCACAATCTTCAGTGTACACTAATGAGGAAGAACTTTCAGTATGCTAAACAACGTTGCATTGAGAAAGATATCTCCATGCTGAAAACCTTTGATAGTCAAGTCAGAGGGTACGTTTTGCTTGTAATGAGAACATTAATTGTTTGGTATACATGGGAGGAAGGACTCTACAGTGCAAAATAGAGTAAGCTCTAAAAATTCCTTAAGAGATTTGTTGATTTCCAGAGTCGGTCATAATGCGAATAATTTTCTTTGAGCATTAAAAAGTTTTTGCCCATTTACAAGCCCATGCTAAAACAATACGTTGTAATGTATTGTTTTCAGTATGGAAGAGAACAAAAGTCCCAAATATAAACGCAGCTTTTCTGAAACTGTATTTTGCAAGTTAAACAATATAGCATTATAGAATTTTCTATGACACAGAAATAAATGGGTAAATATGTTCTCTAATGATGATGAAAATAAGCAAATAAGTACCATCGTGATAAAAACTGCAAGTGCACGCTTTCAAAAGTAGTTTGACGAAACGAAACTCACCTGTATTCTTACGCCAAAAGTATCAACGATTGATGGTACACTCACCTGCAACAAATGAAAAAATCGTCAATAGTGACCATGAAAATATATTTGAGTGTTATAGGAAGAAGTAGTCTTTGGTTAATTCCAAATTGTTTTCTTCTAAGAATGTAGTAAAGCGTGGCACGTATCAGCTTATTATGAATACACAGGCCTAATCGATTCCTAACCCCTTACATTCGTTTACTTCACTTGTTTCTTTTGCAGTTTAATTCAATTTTTGCATAATTCATTTTTGGAATATTCCCCTATGAGTTCGTAGGATAATGTTCATTATATTTTGTATTGCTCAATATTCAATATGACTGTCTAATAAAACAGGAATGCAACATATGCTTTCTTTCATCTTCATAGTTACCATACCGTAAACTCCAATAGTGGTCGCTAATGACCTAGATGTTGATGCGGTCTTAAATAACCAAAAAATATCAGAATCTCTACTGAAATGTGTTGATGTAAAGAGATTTCACTCTGGATTTAAAGAAAGCTATCTCAAAAGTAGAAAAGGCTACTATCTAAACTAGAGGAGCTACAAGAGTACATACTTTCTCTCATTATTGGGCCCAGTTACGAAATTTTGCAATATCATAATTTCTGCCATACAGAAAACTCAGACACTCGAACGTTTTCCCGTCGATTGATTTTTTGGTATCACGGACCCACAAATCATGGATTTTGACTACACAACGCGTAAGGAAGTAATTTGTTGTATAAAGGGACAAGATTTGTCCAGTGTTTTGTTACCAGGGCCCGGCAATAAGAGTTTTTCTATCGAAAATTCGCCAGTTTTTTCGCAATATTTCAACACTTTCTCTGCAGAACGTAAGCAATAGATAGAAAGGAAGGAAGAAAGAGAGATGATATGATGGAACGGTTGGAGGTTTAGCTAAACTTCAGATTGAAAGTTAATATAAATGAGGGAGAGGCCTTTAACATCAACATTGTGTTCCTGAGGATCTTACTAAAAAGAAGCTTATTGTGGCGTCTCCTACGATTGAAACAGTTTCAACATTATTTTCATATTTCTTAATTTGAGTTGTTTTTTTGTTGTTGTTTTTTTTCAGTTAGATGGAAAGGATACTAAAATGATCAATTCTCCACCAGCAGATCGAGACGCGTCGGCTGACGTCTCGTTTGCCCCCAACGGTGGACCAGCCCCTATCTGCTATATTATTTTTAAAAACAAAAATAACAATGTTCTGGAAGGATTCGATGATAAGGGCCAAATTTTCACAAGCAATGCAAGACGCGTTGAATGACATCTCCTTGCCCTACACGGCGGAAGGAAAGGAATCTGTGACGGACGAACCAATGGACGAAAGGGCGGATGGACAGATGGATGGATTTGACGTATGGAAGGGCGGAACTGATTACTACGGCTCAGTGAGAGATAATTCATCATAAACCACACCCATGTGGTCTTTCGGTACAGCTCGCGTAATGTTTGGCGAACACATGAAAATCATCGAAAGATGAAGACAATCATTTAAGTGCTATCCACCCGTATGATTAGAAAATGGAAACCTACCAAACTGATTGGGAAGAGGATTGCTCAGGGAGAATCTTGGTTTAATTAAACTCAAACTTGTGGCTTTTGACTCTCTCCCACTGGCCCCTTCATATCATAAAATATTAATACTTATTATTTTTTGTCACATTTCAAAGACTTTTGCATACACGACCTATTGTCCGCAATATCAATGATGTACCAGTGATGACAATCTATACTAATAAAAGACGACATGCAACCGACATAGATACCACGAAAAGTAGTGGATAAATAGATACGAAATCTTTACAGGCTCTTCTTCAGGATTGTCGCAGTGTCCTTGCAAAGTTTGGTGAAGATTAATACAAAACAAATGTGTCAAATAAATAATTAAAATAATATGTTAGTAGATAATTATTTTTCGCCTACCGCTATTTAAGAGCAGATTGACTCTTAATACATTCCCGCAGAGTCCAATAGTGGTGCGGCAAAACTGGTAGCAAATAGATTCGTTACAGGCCAGTAGCAGCGCGTAAGAGAATTTTTGTAATCTAATATCAATGCACTGTACAACAAAATGAAAGAAAATTATAGTATTTTCTTTAAATTTGAGCCAATTACATTACAAAATAATAACCAAAATTTTAAACACCGTGATTTATATAAAATTGATCTGTTTTCTCTTTCACAAGGATTAGATACAACGAAATCCCGGGCAACGCCAAGTATTTTGCTAGTAACCCGATAAAAGTCCCCACCCAGCTGCATTTCTCGGTGGCTTCGTCGCTTCTCCAGATCGCGTTCTTGCGCACTGCGCATGCGCAGCGGCCACAGGAAATATAATTCTGCGCCGCCGGACGCCGCATGTGGGCCAAGTGACCTTTGCGCCTGTCGCCGCTGCGCCAGGAGGCGAGAAATTCCAGTTTGGCCCCACGAACTCCACCAACGCTTTGATTTATTCGCATTAAATTATCCCGCGCCGAGTTATCTCGGGTTTGTGTCGCAAGGAATATTTTTGGTCAGAAGAGTTTTATCTGCGACAGTAAAATACTGGTTTCTATTCTCATTTATTCTTTCTGTGTTCTTCAGATTTCTCATCTTCTGTTCTTTTGAATTTCGTATCTTTTTTCTTATTTGTATCTGGTGTCATTTCTATTTGCAAGGGTAACATGTAGGGTAGAGGTGGTGTTCGGAATCTGAATACCAGGGTTTACATCGCAGTCGATCCATGAAGTGAATAAAGCGGGATTCGCGGCATGTTCCTCCCGTGCCTTTCACGCCATTCTTTATTCGGTCTTTATTGTTATTTCTCTCCATACCATTTGACACCATTATTTCACAACGTTGACGTTGTACCGGAGGAGGCTCGACGTTTGTCGCGTTGAGACTGCAAAACTTTGACTATTGTACACTTTCCCCGCATTTCACGCAATGCAATCAATAAAATTAACACATTACTCATTAGCTTTTTCAACCCAAACATTATTTGGAACTAAAGACAGAATTTATTCATTGACGCACAAACTGAAAAAATAAGGTAAGTTAAGTAATTAGGTTATGTAATTCAGCACAAATGTATAGAAATTTATAAAAGGGAATGGTTTAGGGAAGAAATAGAAATGACAATCATGGCCGTCTTACATCAGTACCCTGAGGGAAGAACGCGATGTGCCTCGTATGCAGTAATCAAATTAGCATTCAATTCCATTGATAACGACATTAGCGTGCATTCAAATTTCCCGTGAACTGGAATGCATGCTTGCAGCGACAAAGCGAAAGCCTCGAAGAAATGGAGATTATGCCAAAACTATGAACATTAAGTGTGCAAATCATTACAACTTTTTTCTCCCGTGCGAAGGTCTGACGATCTGCAGTAAAAAGGTCCGTTGTTTCTCGTTCCTTTGTCCGGCGCAGGCTGCGGTCGCGCGGAGTCCACGCGAAGCTCCGAGGCGCCAGCGAGCCCGCTTATCTGCGCGGGCGCATGCTCTTTGTGCTCGGGGCCCTCGCGGCCGGACCTTTCTTCGCCGGCCGACATGCTTCAAAGAAACCCTTCATTTCGCCCGCAGCCCGTCCTCCTCCTGCCGGCCGCGGAATGAGTAGTCTCCGGATTATTCAAAGCGGGCGCGCGTTTTTCTGGGACGCACTCGTGGGACGCCGCTCGCCGTGTAGAGGGCGCGCGGGTTGCGTCGCGAACGCGCGTCGCATCTGTCGCGAGCAACATGGCGCCTCCCCGCTGGACTCGACAGTGATGACTAGAGACCGGATTTTTATGTAATTACATATTTTTTGCCTTTCTACTTACCGATCTCAAAATTGAAGTCTTGGTGAATTGTTCCTATCCTTACACAATATCAATTTTTTCGTTACATATTTTTACATATTTAGTACTATATTACATATTTTACATATTTTAATATTTTCACAACATATTCTTTAATCTATCAATTTTCTTCAATTTTATTACATTACATTTAAATGAAAAAGGTACTTTAAAAAATCAGAATTTTTCCTCTAAGTTTCTCGTAAATTAAGGGTAAAGATCACGAAACCCTGTGCCCGCGATACTTTTCACACCTTTAGAAAGGTGAAAATGATCTCGGTCGCTGACGCGCACTTCCCGCCACTGAGGTAACTGAAGCAGACGCGCAGGATGATAAGAACTTCTGACCGCTTGTTAACGAAGCGCTTATTATTAATTATTTTTAATATATAATATATATTAAATATTTTAATATCTAATAAATAATTAAATAATCGACAGCACTCAGTTATAATCCAGGAAAAAATTCTAATTTTTTGAAAATACTTCTTTTTATAAATAATGTATAACATAAAAGAAAATTGATAAAATAAGAAATATTTTGTGAAAATAGTAAAATATGTAAAATTTGTAATATAGTTCTAAGTATTATATGTAACGTTTATAAAAAAATATGTAACGAAAAAATTGGATATTGAGTTAGGACGGGGATAATTCGCTAAGATTAGTTTTGAGAACGGTAAGTAGAATGACAAAAAATATGTAATTACATATAAATCCTGTCTCTAATGATGAGATCCGAAGGTGCCCCAACGGTTGGTTGAACCGGTGGTATGAATGGTTTTGAGACCGACACAATGAATCGGAATTGTTCGGTGCGCTGTGATTGGTGGAAAGCAGCTATCGAGGCGGCTCTTTCAAAATCTCAAGAAAATGGATATTCATAAATAATGTAATTAACATTTCATAAAGCATAGAATTTCAGAACACACTCGAACGAAACAAACATAATATGCTTTTATGAATCGTTTAATCCGTCAGTTTTATCATCTTTTACGCCAAAATCCCCATTTATTCCGACGTTCTCTATCTACATGGATGTACGAATATAAATGCTTAGAAGATATAATTAATCATATAATATTTATAAAATGAGTTGCTATTGTCACTGCAGTTATTTGTGATTAATAAGTTTTCAATGCACATTAAATAATAGAATTGTAGTTTACAGATGAATTATTCAATATACAACACTTTATAAAGTTGCAGGAATGATTCTTCGCAGAATCCTAGGATTCCCTCTCTCAAATACCCTACAATTCCGTGGACGGGCAGTATAGACACAGAACAAATTTAAAGGACTCCTGGCCGCCGTAGTAGTGGATGATTTACCGTAATAGAGATTAATTGGATCGGTTCACTACTTATACTGGCGCCACCACGGAACAGTCGTACCATCGAAGAACTACACGGAAATCCGACCGAATCACTCAGTGCAACCGTACCACTCACCAATTAAAAACTCGGGAAAAGTCGATGGCAATTTAAAAGGGAACTCCCCAAGACCTAGAGCATTTTCAAACAGCAAATAACTGTCACTATTACGGTGGAAACACACTCCAAAGTACAAAATAATTCTTTATTATGGCGACTCACGAAGCCGAACTACAAAACTAATTGTTGGTCAATTGATTCCAAAGTTGCAATGGTGAAAACGAACGGTTGATTCATCCAATCACTCGATGCTATCACTACTGGATTCTCTCCAGCCCGAGCCCCTACAATTCCGTGAACGGACAGTTTAGGGCACGGACAAATTGAAAGGGGTCGTGGCCGCCATTGTAGTGGATGATTTGCAGTAATAGTGATTGATAGGAATCTCACTCTGCAATTACGCTCGTTTTCGTCATTATCTTTGGTTTGGGATAAGTGTAACAGAAATAAAAATACAAAATCACCAAAACATGAGCTGTATATAGATAATGTTTAGATACATGTTTTCTACGCCAGCTGCCATTTTTCTGTAACCATTCAGATATGCAACTTTTCGCACGAAAGGTCTTTAATATTTAAAATTAATTAATGATTAAGGAACATCACAGATTTCCTCTCGTAATATTTAGTTCTGAATAGGCAAATTGTGCGAACTTGTACATTGAAGCAATTGTACATTGGAACTTGCGCATTGAAACAATGAATTATTTCGTGCTCTTAATATATGCGAGACGACTCTTAACCAAATTCTATCACGTATATTTTCATGCAGTTAATGCAGTTAGTTTCATGTCGTTTCATGCAGTTTTCATATACGCACCGAAAAGATCGTATCGTTATTCTAAATAATTAACTTGCTCCTATCACAATCGCAATGCTGTTTATGAGGTAACCACGTTTCCGCTACAATGACGTCCTTCAATGTATTCCGCGATAGCAGCGCTCTCAGTGAGTCGAGTTTAATTCCATTCCAACGTCTTTGGTCGCGAACGCGTCGCATCTGTCGCGAGCAACATGGCGTCGCAGCGCCGCTGGACTCTCTCCAGCCTGTGATTTCTCGCCGCGCAGAATCAACTTTGCGTGTGTGAGCGCTTGTCTTTTTTTTCCCACGGCCGCCTGCGTCAATCTGCTGACGCCAACATCTGGCGCGCGGCGGTGATCCGAAACAGAGCGACTCTTTTCCTCAGAGGCGCTCCAGTTCCGGAGTTCAAAGAACTGCTCAGTTCTTTGTTTTGTCTGTTCAAAGCGCACTTATTTTGGGAGGGCGTCGTTCAGTATTTTTTTGGAGGGCGAAATAACGCTCTTTGTATGGTTGAGTGGCAATATTTTAAGACGATAATATTAACAGTTATTGTTTCTTCACAATCCCAATTCTCGTAAAGTTGTAATAATGTAGTCTATAAGTACTATTCACGAATCAACAATAACATTAATTAGAAGACTCAAAACAGGTACCATTCTTAATATTTTGCTTTAACTGTATTCAAA
Organism: Teleogryllus occipitalis; assembly: GCA_011170035.1. NCBI lineage: Eukaryota > Metazoa > Arthropoda > Insecta > Orthoptera > Gryllidae > Teleogryllus > Teleogryllus occipitalis. Next base: position 81,477 of record BLKR01000796.1, on the reverse strand, counting down.
CATTTCTTTATTACAAAACTGCAAGACATGAAGTTGAGGGTGTGCTGTATTTGTTTTCATAAGAGTATCGTCATCAAGTGCTCCTCCTTTAAAATATTGGACTGAAGAGAATTTGTTTCGATCTTCATCTACAAAATTCTCTGTAAACTGCAAAAACTCTACGGCGGTTCTCTGCATACCATCCCATTACGGAGTTACTTTTCAATTTCCTCTAAAAATTAAAATTCGTTCCGATACCAACCTGTTATTTACTTCGACACCCTTCACTACAATTTTTTCGTCGACATTTGTTTCGCTTCAGTCAACGCGGTTGTCTCACTCCGTCTTCTTTCACCCTTCATACACCATCAACTTTGACAAATTACACAGAATCGAAGCGGATGTTCCCCGCGGGGCGGGGGCGCGGGCTGCCCGCTGTATTTGGAGCAAATCGCATGGAAGGCGAAGGGGGCGTGGCTGCGACGGACGTCGCGTCGCGGCGGCGGAGACGCAGGCGGCGCTGATTGTCGGGGCGGGGCGGCTCCTTGCTTTAATTGCGACCCCCGCCCCGCTCCGCCCCGCCCCCGCCGGCGCGAGGGTCAGACTGTGGGAAGGCGCGCCTGGAATGCGGGGCCGTTGGCGCTTCCTATTGTTTACGAGTGCCGCCGGAAGCGCCGTCGTCGCTGCCCCCGGCCCCTCCACCGCCCACGCTGCGACCACGCTGCTGTACCGCTTGTGTGGCTCGGTGGCTATCCGTTGGTTCTGTAGTGTCGTTGGCCGGGAGGTTCTAGAGTTCGAGCCCCGACGGTGGCTTTTCTTACGTACCTATAGGTCGATTGATTGATTGATTTTTTCGTTTTTTTCCGGGCGCGTCAACTGCTTTGGTCATTAGTCCCGTGAGTGTAGTGCATGTTTTTTCTCGGGAGATGGCGGTGATCTTCCCCCGCTGGATGGCGAGATCCGGCGCCGACCTACCGTCGGCTAGTGGGGTTTCCCCCTAACCAGGACTCTCCCACCAGCGGGGCACCGCCCCTGTCGGGACAAGCTCTAAGTTCCCGACCGACCTTCCGGAATTTGTGGTAGTGTAGACCTATAGGTCGAGTTTACCCACTGTCTGAAGGGGAATTCTAGAGGTCGGTTGCTCTGATCCGTAGTTTCCCGTGGTTTCTTCGATCAATGCCGTGTAAATTGGGGCAGCTGTATTCTAACAATAAGAACCACAGACCGCGCGCGACCTTCCCTTCCTCACCCTTTCCCTCCATTCCCACACACACACACTCACATATCTGGAGTACACTATCACATTTATCGAGTACCAGTTGGAAGGTGAGAGTTTGATCCGGCTGGGGCTGTTCCCCAATAGAGAAGAAACCCAGTCACCCAAAGTTGAGGTCTGCGTCTTATGTTATATTTCAGTGGGAGGGACAACACCGCCACTTTCCGGGTTATAACACTCATGGGTGTGATAACGATAGTAGTTGACGCCCCTGGAAACAAAAACTCATTCACTCACTCACTACGCTCCGGCGACGCCCCACTTACCTGTCCGGTGCCTGCCCACCTGGGCTCCGACATGGAGTTCAGTCCTCGTACCCACCCTCGCCCACACCCTCGCCAGCACTATCACTACTCCGAAATGCTCCCGTCCCCCCTTCGTGTCCCCACTGCATCCATTCCCCTGACAAACCGCTCGTATACCTGCAGTCGCGTCACTCCTGCACCAGTTCTAGCTCCGCTACCGTCCTCACTCGCGTCCTCGCCTTCGTCCTACATTCCGCTCCAGTCACAGCCCCAGATCTTCCTTCCACGACTGTTCCCTCTCAAGCCCATGTCTCCGGTCCCAAAACTCTTAAACCTACTTCATCGCCACTACCTGATGTCCTGTCGCTACGAATTTGGCTTGTAGTTGCCCCTTTTGAATTTTTTTGTGAATCTAGTTTTTAGTCTCATTTCCCGACTCAAGATTAAAACGTTTCTAGAATCTTTATTTAATATGAGATTTTATTTTTTTTATTTATTCCTGTCATTATTTTAGTTTTATTATTTCGACATTCGGGTTTTATTATTTCATTTTTTTGTAGTTTGTTTGTTTGTTTGTTTTTTTAATTATAAGGAAGGTAAGGAAGTAAGGAAATATTGTTGACGATTGTGTGCAGCAATTCGGCTCCTTATGGATGGGGTCTTAGTTGTTGCCAAATGCTAAAAAGTTATTACAGTAGACAATGCAATGCATTTCCAAATATCTTACTCATTAAACTAGTTTTTTGTCTTCTCTTAGTGCGACTGCTTTCAGAATCTTCCACAAACAAACTGCACGCTTTCTGTCGTGCATAGTATTTGTGCTTCTCTCACTATGTTCTCTGTTATTTGTACCGTTGGTGCTGGAATCTGGTTACGTATCTTTATCATAACATGTTTCTTATTCTTTTCCTTAAGTATTTCCTAATTTGTGACTACATGATTTGCCGGGAAGTGAGTCAAATGTTCGTTAGTGAACATTTGTCGCCTCTTATTTCTTTGCAATGCTTCAAGATAAGTAATATTAAAGCATTCTTTTACGACCTTTCCCAGTAGCCAATACTGGGTTTACTCGGAATATGAACAATTTCTATTCCGTCCGTTAGTTCTCATCAGTGAAACTCTTGAAGTGCTGTTATTTCAATTTTTTATAAAATATAAACAGCATTAATGTAGATTCATGTGGGATTGTCTCATACTTCATCGCCCAAACATTATCTCTGAGTTTTTGTCACTTTCGTAATACTCAATGACCAAACCCTGTCTCTCACGCGTCCATGTTTACATTAAACAAATTCATGAATAGTATTTAATTAATATTTCCTAATAACATAGAGTGTCTAAAATAGTGTATGACACATGTGTAAACGAACATCACTTACAACGCATGATAACACTAGAGAACACAATTTTTAACCTCCAGGAAGGTAGAGTGCGCAACATACTTAATTTTATACGTTGATTACGAATATCACAATAAAATCATTTCACTTCATAGTTTTTAAATATACCGCATCTTTATACCGTATATTGCCATAATTACAAGTGCATTTAAATTGCACCAGCAAAATATGTGGAATCAATACGCATAAAATCTATTTAAAAATTATACATTTGTACAGTTCATCTATGCCACTTTTATGAAATATCAACAAAATTAGGCTTTCGTGCTTTTTACCTCCTGTATTCGAAGATTGTCGTCTTTATTCTCGCGTTTGGTAGTCGCGCTCAATTACGAGTAGTACTTAATGTTAGTAGGTCTTAGTAGATGTTTTGAAAACAAGTCATGTACACCCTCATATTTCCCACTGCACATCAGTCATCGAGAGGAATTATTTTAGCCCCTTACCTTATTGCAAGTACATAAGTATCCAACTGTTGGAGTGGCAAATTCTGAGTCAGTTGGTGTCATGTGGAACTGTACCCGGAGTACGCGTGAGGTTCGTGTCTGGTATACGTGTGCTTCAAATACAATAATACATTACAGTCTTGTGGTTTTTATAAAGTGAAATTCGCCGCATAATCTGTAGAATTGAATCGATTCGATAAAATGCAAATCATTTCACATCGAAAGTGTGCGTATAAACCCGATAACTTATGTTACGTTTGTAGAAGATTTACGTCGAAACTTCAAAGGAAAAGAAAATATTTGACATTATAAAACTTGCGTATTCTTTATACTTTGTCTGCTTTGTTTGTGATCAGGACAAACTATGGGCTGCTCACCAGTATTGTGTCACCTGTACAACGAACCTTAGGTTGTGGTTGTATGGAAAACTCGAATCACTGTCATTCGCTGTACCAATATTGTGGAGAATACCAACAAGTCATTTTAATGTCTGCATATTGTTGCAAGAATATGCGAATTCCCCTTTTAATTTGCTCTTACCTCATATGAAGCATTATCATAAAAGTTTGTAGTAATATAACCGGAATGCTATACTAATTTCCAATGCGGAAATTAGTATAGCATTTTGTTATTTCAAATAATAAATATGTTTATATCTTTTGAACCTTGCGTGATAGAAACATTTTATAACGATTTTCTAAATCAGCGTGATAGTTTCCTTTGAAATCACCTACTTTCTTCCTGGAGGTATGATTTTTTTGTCCCCTAGTATAATTAATGATTAATTCTATCTTTATGCTAAAACATATGACACTGATGACTTTTGATGATCACGCATCGAAACACTTGCACTAATAAAATATTGCTGTTTTAATTCTTAGAAATGAGATTCTTAGAAGAGGAAGTGTTTTTTCAAGTATCCCCTAGATGACCTAAAATTAAGTGTTGTTCACTTTTCTTTCTTACGTCAGTGTTCTGCACTTTTTCTAAACAACAGAAATCGTTGTTACTGGGATGACTACTGCGAAGAGCCGGCTGAGGACGTACCCACGGGGTATAATTTGGGTAAAGTAGATTTACATGCTAGTTATTCGAAATTGAGTTTTATAATACTTGTTTTGCAGGTCACGTCTTCGTTTTGTACGATTAGTGAAATTGGCACGTCCGTTAATTTTCCTTAATCTCTTTGAAGGCCGTAATGACCTGTGAGAGGCGTGAGCAGACTTAACTGACAGCGGGAGCATCTGAACGAGTTCATTAATCGAGAACGAAGTGCCGCCATGCACCTCGGAAGGGCACAATCAAGATTGAACATTATTCAGTACTTTTTAAGGACTCTGATTTCGTTTAATGTAACACAAGGAAGCAGAAATGTGTGTGTGTGTGTGTGTGTGTGTGTGTGTGTGTGTGTGTGTGTGTGTGTGTGTGTGTGTGAACCTTCACATATAGTGCATGCAATCACAAACAAATAGCGATAAACTCGTACCTCATAAGAATTGGAAGGAGTCATGATAACATACTCCATTTCTCACATCCAAAATGAATACAATGAATACAAAATGAACAATGAACAATGAATTTATCCCCCAAATAAATATTACCCAAATGCTATGAATCGTGATCGTATATCTGCAATGTGTGCATAAAATACAGCAGGAAATGTACGTCACGATCCAAATTAGCTAATGATTGTGCCGTTAAATTCCACGTCAGTCATACGATTTGGATAAAGCTGTAACAATGACGATATAAGATAACTATGGACTTCATTCGGCTAACGTTGGTATCATCCACAGGCAACTTTCCAAAGCAAGGAGCTTGTCCGAGAATGATACGTCCTGTGTATTCGCGAGAAGTATTATGACATAAAAAAGTTTTGGAAATTATGCATTCGATAAACTTAAAATTTGTATGAAAATAGCCTAGGCCAACGACCGAATCCTCGTCTACAAATCGAAAATGCGGAGCGAAGCGTAAACTGAGGGGTTAGGTTTGGTGGTAACGTGTAAATAGATTTTTTTTTAAATATTGACTTCCTTTTCTACTAGTCTTCCGGGTTTCGTTTAAATAGATGTTTAAAAAAATTATTGACTTCCCGTTCTATTAGACCCTTTCGCGGATTTTCAATTTGCATATAAGTAACAGATATGGCAGGGTGTGTGTAGCAAATGTGGTTTGCAAGATATATAAGATGTATTTTTATCGATTTTAATATTAAATTGCGGTCTTTGTATTAAAGTCTAAAATACAATGAGAGAGGTTGCAAAGGTTGTTTCATAGTGGGCGGAAGAAGTCTTTTGGGAAGTGTGGAAGGATGCGTAGGAGGAGGTGTCCTTTCTGGTCCAGATGGAAGGTATAGTAGTGTAACGGCATAATCAGAAATTTACGACTGACACACACTGTAAATAAACACCTGGCCTCTCTAATCTTAGAAACTTTTTACCTGCAGACTGATCCCTGTTTGTCATTAATTACCTGCTATTCCTCTTCACCGTAACACACTTCACTTACCCTAGCTACCTCATGGAGAGAAATGTCAACTTCTTCCGCCTAAAGTCCGAAATATACTTTGAAGCTGTTCCTACTTCTGCCTTTTTCTGTACAATTTCGATAATGTAAACATTAACTGACTAATTGGAGAGTAGTCCATATTCCCTTTTCATCCGTAATACACATACAACCTAAGAAATATCTGGATTTTCGTATTCTTTGTTTTTCCTCTGGACTTGAAACATTTCCAAAATGACAGTTAAAAGCTCTAATCACTTCAATTGTGCATCATATATTGTATCGCAATGAGTTGCTAAGAAGAATACATTTTTTTCTTCCCAATATTCGATCCTTAAATTCGGCGCTATTCATAGCGACTAACTTAGTGTACGGCTATTAAAGAACTGTTCTTAAAATAGTGCAGCTCATTCACTGACGAAGAGTGTCAACAGATTGGAGGAAATGGCGTACACAAGACTTCACTTTAGAGACAGTCGTACGGAAACGCGAAGCAGCAGCGTGCGTCGTCATTCTGAGACGAGCGCAGTGCAGGAAGATGAGGAGAGCAAAGAAGAGGAACAGAGAGCTCTTGCTAAAGTAATTACTGCAATTTCAGGGAAACGGCTTTTCCGCTGAAGCTGGCGACGTCAGGCGAACGACGACAGCTGTGAGAGCGGGAATAACTTGAAGTGATGAGGATTTGTACAGCACTGACATAATGCCTCGACACCAAACAGTAAGCAGTCCAACAATAAATGACGCGAGAACATTTGCATGTAGCACGTTGTTGTGAATCTTTGGGATGGATATGAACATTTTTAATCTTCAAACAGGCGAATGACAAATAGTACAAAAATGAAATGAAACCATCTTCAGAAAAGGGGCGAACCTGGGCGCCATGTATCCCTTCCACCAAAGCAAGTTGGTTTTTGTGGTTGTAATTCTACTCAACTACTCCAACCAATTTCCACATCATACAACAAAACAATGTTACACTTATAAATATATAGTATATAATGAAAAGATAATTATTTCAAAAATATCAAGAGCGGAGTCTGAACAGAAACTGCTTCCCCCTGCTGATATTTTTGAGGACTATTTTGGCCCAAAATCCAGCACGTAACTCCGGGAAGGCGAGCGTCTTCGCCTCCAACGCCTGGCGAGGGCGCAGCTCGTCCTGAGGCGGCGCCAGTAGTGATGGCAAATTTTACCAAAATTCGATGTCGAATGTTCGTGTTCGAATTCGATGTCGATGAAAACATCGACAAGAAAAAATTGATGTTTAAAACATCGATGTTTTAATTATAGACTAATAAACACGCTATTATCCTTTCCATTTTTAATTACAATACGTAAAAGGGATGTATTTTATTGTTTGGTTTTCCAACATGTTAGTAGTATGTAAAAATCATTATCGACTGTAAAGAATAAAATTAACAATTAAGAACATCGTATTTTACTATCGATTTCGTGCTTCACTGCCGATTCAGGCAATGACAAGCCTAGCGATAACATACATTCATAACACGAGCAGCTCCCAAACTTTCTCAGATTGCACAGGCGAAATGTGCAGCGTGATAAAGAGGATGGCGCAAAACAGCGATATTGCGGTAGATTGCTGGTACGCTACAACGTGCCTAAACCCCTTTATTTAAAAAATAATAATAAAAAATCGATGCTTTTGCAGTAAAATATCCATGCGAAGAAAACATCGAAAGCAAAATATCGATATTAATGCATCGATGATCCTGGTAGAAAACAACGATGTTTTAAAAACATCGTTGTTTTGCCATCCCTAGGCACCAGGCGCTGCACAGCTGTCCCTGATTTACGAGCGCCCTGCATCCGGTGCGGTGCCTCAGAAGAAGGGGATGAGACTGCCGCTGCTGATGCCGCACAGAGTAGAGAGAAATACTTTTTACTTCTTCGCTACGGAGTAGAGAGAAATTATGTAATGCTGCGCGAAAAAAGGCGAATTTTCGACAGAAAAACTTATTACAGGGCCCTGGTAATGAAAAAGTAGATAAATCAAGTTACTAAATTTAGAAAAGATCCTCTATCACGTGATGTAGCCAGAATGCATGTTTTGTGGGTCCGTGATGCCGAAAAGTCGAATGACGGCAAAACGTCTGCCTGTCTGTCTGTGTATCAGTCCTTCCATCCGTCAAAATCAACGTCCGTCCGTCCGTCCGTCCGTCCGTCTGTCCGTCTGTCCGTCTGTCCCGTCTGTCCGTCTGTCCGTCCTGTCCGTCTGTCCGTCTGTCCGCCTGTCCGTCTGTCCGTCTGTCCGCGTCTGTCCGTCTGTCCGTCTGTCCGTCTGTCCGTCTGCCCGTCTGTCCGTCTGTCCGTCTGTCCGTCTGTCCGTCTGTCCGTCTGTCCGTCTATCCGTCTGTCCGTCTGTCCGTCTGTCCGTCTGTCCGTCTGTCCGTCTGTCCGTCTGTCCGTCTGGCTGGCTGCCTGTCTGTCTGTCTGTCTGTCTGTCTGTCTGTCCGTCCGTCAGTGAGCAACGCTAGCGTGAACGACGTTTAAGAGGATGGCGCAGGTCTCATTTTCGTTGAAAACTAATTTTTTTTAATTGTTAAAATTCAAAATTATTTCATCGTCTTCCTACAACTACAAGGGTACACATTTTTTCCTTAATAAAATCTGTTCATTAAAGATAGATTTTGAAACAACGTCATGTACAATTTTTCGAAAATTTGAGTACTTTTCACGTAATTTTGCGTCAAAATACGAGCGAGAAATTGCGTGCTGCACCACTAGTTATCCCCAGTTACGCGCACGCCCCCGCTTCGAATGAAACGAAGTTTTAGACAGAAAAGACGACGATGATGATGATGATGATAATGATGATTTGATTGAATGGCGAATGATTGATGAGTTTTCCGGGCGCGTCAACTGTTAAGGGCATTATTCGCGGAAGAGGAGTGCATGCTTTTTATCGCGGAAGGTGGCGGTGATCTCCCCCTGTTGGATGACGAGATGCGGCACTGACCTACACGTCGGCTAGCGGGGATTTGCCCCCAATCGGGTGCCTCCAGCCCGCTGGGCACCACGTCAGCGCGAACAAGCTCTATGCTCCCGACCGGTCTCCCGACATTTGTGTAAGTGTAGTGCATGTTTGTGTGTGTGTGTGTGTGTGTGTGTGTGTGTGTGTGTGTAAGTAAGGGGTAGGGTAGGACAAGGAATGAGAAGAAAAGATCGAGCGGGGTCCGTGATCCATTTGTTAGGACACTTCTCGAACTGTATGACCTCCCGGACAGACGTACTGCAGTGACATCAGTTGATGCTCGGAGCCACCTAAACCAGTGAAAAGGCGGTCATGATGATGATGATGATGATGATGATGATAACGGTGCAGCCGAAGTCGAAAGCAATGGTGATTGTTGATCATGCAACAGACAATGGCTTTTCAATTGTTTTGTGATTTAAGGCTAGGTTTTTTATTTTTGTATTTTCACAAAAACTTGAATTCTAAATTAATTTTTTTTAAATATTATAAAAACCAGCACACACAAAAAGTACTACATAGACAGATAAGAAATTGTAAACCCAGAATCACAACTGGTTATCGATTGTTGGTAATTCAGTCAACGAAATATTTCCCCCCAATTTCATTCTAAAAGCAAAATTCTTAGCTTATAGCCCCTTATGATCCAATCATGCTTTGAATTCCTGGCACTGAATTACAAACGCTTTTGGCTCTTCACAATACATGGTTTGCTTTATTGCAAATATTGAACAAGTGCTATAGTATCGATAAATATAAGGCACATTTTGTATCACAACACTAAATTATAAATTCCGTGGTGCCAGCGAGAACATTATGGTATTCCATAATGATTAGTAAGGATCCAAGAGATATCAACCACAATTTTTTTAAACTTTGTGGTTGACATCGTACTAAACAATTACATTTTGAAGATGCTTGCTTAATTTAATTCATTTTCCTCACAACATACTGACCGCAACAGGGTAATGAGTATGGAGACTTCTCCGGGGATCGCGCGCACAAAGCGAGGAATGTGGGGCGGAGACGCCGCATGTCGAGCGCCAGATGGACGGCGGCGGAAGAGGTGGTTGCGGCAGCGGTGGGGGCGAAAACAACGACGGTGGTGATGCTAGAGTGACGACGGCTGTGAAAGGGTTCATAGCGGCGTAAAGGAGACTGCGATGGTTGGTGGCTGTGGCGGCGGAGATGGCTATTGTGACGGTGGTGATGGTGGTCGTTGTGGCGGCGGTGATGATGGAGATAAAGACAGCACTTGTGAACGTGGCGGTGGCAGAGATGATAGTGGAGGGGTGACAGCGATGATGGTGTTTGTGGTGGTCGTGATGGTGATTGCGGAAATTGGTGGCTGTGGCGGCGGTGATGGTGATTGTGATGGTGGTATAGAGGTTGTGGCGGTGCTGGTGATGGAAACAAAGACGATTATGGTTGTGGCGGCGCTGGACGTGATGGTGGAGTCGCGACGGTGGTGATGGTGTTTGTGGCGGCCGGTTGGAGAATGCGACAGTTTATGGTTATGGTGACGAGGGTGGTGTTTGTGACGGTGATGGTTGTCGTTGTGGCGGTGGTGGAGATGGAGATAAATGTGGTGGTGGATGCGGCGGCGGGATGGTGTTTGTGGTGACCGTGATGGAGATTGCGGAGATGTGTGGCTGTGACGGAGGTGATGATGATTTTGACGATGGTGATAATGCTCGTTGTGGCGGCGGAGGGGATGGAGATAAAGACGTCGATGGTAGATGTGGCGGTAGCAGAGGTGACTGTGGGATGCCGACAGCGGCGATGGTGTTTATGGCGGAGGATTGGAGACTGCAGCAGTTTGTGGTGGTGATGGTGATGGTGGTATAGAGGTTGTGGTGGCGCTGGTGATGGAGGCAAAGACGATTATGGTTGTGGCGGCGCTGGACGTGATGGTGGAGTGGCGACGGCGGTGATGGTGTTTGTGGCGGCCGGTTGGAGACTGCGACAGTTTATGGTTATGGTGGCAAGAGTAGTGTTTGTGACGGTGATGTTTGTCGTTGTGGCGATGATGGAGATATAGATGGCGGTGGTGGATGCGGCGGCGGCGGGATGGTGTTTGTGGTGACCGTGATGGAGATTGCGGACATTTGTGGCTGTGGCGGCGGTGATGATGATTTTGACGGTGGTGATAATGCTCGTTGTGGCGGCGGAGGGAATGGAGATCAAGACGCCGATAGTGGATGTGACGGTAGCAGAGGTGATTGTGGGATGGCGACAGCGGTGATGGTGTTTATGGTGCAGGATTGAAGACTGCGGCAGTTTGTGGTGTTAATGGTGATTTTGACTATGGTTTTAGTGGTCGTTATGGCGGAGGTAGTGCTGGAGTCAAAGACGGCCATGGTGGACGCGGAGGCGGTGGAAGTATGTGGTAAGGGCGGCAGTGATGGTGGTTGTGGCGAACGTGATGGAGACTGTGGCGGTTGGTAGTTTTGGCGGCGGTGATGGTGATTGTGACGATGGTGATAGTGGTCGTTACGGCGGCGGAGGTGATAGAGATAAAGACGGCGATGGTGGAGGAAGCGGCGGCGGAGGTCGTGTTGATGGTGACTGTGCCGGTGGTAGAGGTGATGGTTGTGGCGGCAGCGATGCACTGAAGACCCTTTGGTCACGCTCGCGCGAAAGCCGCGGGCTCTTCAAACGGCAGCAGATTGCATGCACAAGAACATTCCAGAATTCAAAGCGCCTTCAATAACACCCAGGAGTATTGAGAGCGTTTTTAGTTGAGCCTTATTATTCGATGTAGTATAATGTTTGAGAAATGCTTCAGTGCTCCTTTGTCGGACTTCTCAAGTGTTAAATGTTTTTCCAGAAACTGTTGTTCCGGAACCTGCCATTCTAAGAAAGAAGAAGACTTCAAGGTAGTTTATTGCGTGATACTAGAGGCTCATAGGTTGTCATTCTATTCTTGTACTAAGATGAAATTGGTGGCACGTGGTGATTTTGCACAACTACTTACCTAAAGAAACTCAATATTTAAGTAAATGATAAACATAATAGCATTGCGTGAAACAGACAGCATGACTCTCGCGTAAAAGGAACATTATTCTGTTTTCTCGATGACCCTTGCAATGCCACATCAATTAAATACTGTTTATGAACCTAATATTATTTCAATTATCTATACGTAAGAGTATCCTTTTTCGTCGGTGAATTATTTTCCCGTTTCAGCCTCATTACAGTTTCTTCCCATTGATTCCTAAGTTCTCCGCATTCTAGATTACATTTCTTCGCATATTTTGAAGTGAGAATGTCCTTCATTCTTACTAATACATAGGATTGTAGGTTAACTGTGTACTCTTCCACTTTCTCTTCGTAAAAATGTTGAATTCCTCCTTGATGCCCCCATTTATGATGATGTCTCTTAAATCATCAATAGTATACTGTCGCTTCCTCTGTGTTTCAAGCACTTAACTCATATGAACGAAGAAGACTATAAATGCGTGCTTCTGCTTAGCAGGTTCTGAGTCGTGTATGAAGTGATATTATGATCCGTTCTATTGTAAAATACCCTGTAGAATGTTGTAAAAGAGGAAAAGGAAGAATGTATCGTGTCAAACGTCCGAGAGACTTGACGAAGCGACCTGCTTGTTTAACTTAGGGTTCTGAACATGATACCCCGTTGCTAGATGAAAACAAAAGACTATAAGAACCCAAGACGTTGCATAAAAAACATAAATCCACAAGAAATAAGTAAACAATTGGCCAATGCAAATGGTCAATGGGTAAATGGTTCCTTGGTTATTATCCAAAATTGATATTTTTCCTAAAAGATGGATAAGTCATCATTGCAATGGTTCTGATGAAGAATGTTGGCAATACGAATTGGGCTGGGCGGGAGTGAGAGGGGGCGGGGGCGGGTGGGTGAGGATTGACGGGCGAGCGTGGCGGGCAGATGTGGCGCGGCGTGGCGGGCAGACGGGCGTGGGTGTGCGGGGCGGACGGGGCCGTGTGTGGCGGGCGGGCAGGGATGGTGGAGGCAGTGGCGGGCAGTGGCGGGCGGTGGCGGCAGTGGCGGCAGTGGCGCGCGGTGGCGGGAAGTGGCGGGCAGTGGCGGGCGGTGGCGGGCGGTGGCGGGCAGTGGCGGGCGGTGGCGGGCGGGATTGGTCGGGGGCGGGCTGGGGCGGTTCGGGTGGGCGGTGGCGGACGGGGTGAGGGCCATGCGGCCGGGGACAGGTGGCGTCGGGAGGGGCGGGGCGGGAGAGGGGCGGGGAGATCGTGAGCGCGGCGAAAGGCGCGGAGCGGTGCGAGGCGTGGAGGGGCAGTAGCGGGGGCGGGGCGCATTCCTGCGCGGAGGCGGCGCGCCGCGGCGGCGCGTGGGCGGGCCCGATGCACGCGGTCAGGGGCGGCGCGACGCGATGGGATGGGGAGCGCCTCCGCCGGGGAAGGCCGTCGAAGGACGAATGCAGCGACCGGCTGGTCCTCCGAAAGGGAAATCTCTGGGGCAGAGAGACTCTTTCGGAAAGGCGCTCCAACGATTTTTGTATACTGCTCTTGCTACTTGCCGCTTGTTCAACAACCGCTTTCCAATATTTCGTATTTTTATTTTGTACATCCAATTTGTTACTCCTCTTTTGTTGATGTCCTTGTTTTGGTCGAGTGTGTCTTTTTGGTCTTCTTATTTTTTTTTTTATGAATTCACCAATTAAATATTTTTAATATATCATCTTCTTTCATAATACAGAGCTATAGTTAACAAATTTTTTGGCTTATCACTTCCACCAGGCAAATCCACTTGGGGAGTAATCAATGTCTCCAATCATAGACTAGTCACGTCACTAGAAACTCATTTGTGGTCTCCTCAGGTATGAGGTCAGCAGAACACGAGGCCTTTCGAGCAATGTCCGAGTGTACGAAAATCAAGGAGCAAACATCGATGTCCAGGGCGGGATTTGAACTCGCGAACGTTCTCTCGGAGATGTTGAGCCTGTTCGCGCTCTAACAACGTGACATCGTGCTCAGCTGTTAATAAAAGCGTTACCTAAATAACGATCTATGCAGAGCGATGGCGTAAAAGAATAAAACGAACATTCTGAATGTTGAAAAAAAAATTGTTGGACAAATAGAAGACGAATAAAGCAGGAAATGGTCAAAATTTTAAAAGCTGAATAACATATAGAGGGGACGTGCGTAAATTCCGCGAAAAGGGAAAGTACAATACAATGTCTTTATGAAAAAATCTTACTTAAAATAAAGCAAGATAAGCCTGCTACTAAACAGGTCTTAAAACTAACAATAGAAAATAAAACGTCACAAGTTAGGTACCTGAAACACACAGACAGACAGAATCTAAGGAGTCTAGCGAGAGATAAACAGAAGAAAAACGTGTGGAGTCGTCCAGAACTTGGCCAGACTGACGAAATCGTTACTAGAGCGGAGGCAGTGAGGCGAGGAAGCCAAGGCCATCGCGACTTCCACTTGGAGGGATGGCGCCGTCGATGACAGTCGACGACGTCGCCCCCATCCCACCGCCCCCATCCCCGCCCCCGCTTCCGCCGCCGTCGCTACCGCCACCGCCACCGCCGTCGCTACCGCCACCGCCACCGCTATCGCCGCCGCCCCCGCTTCTATCGCCGCCGCCGTTGCCGCCGCTGCCGCCACCACCGCCGTCGCCGCTGCCGTCGCCGCTACTGCCACCGCCGCCACTGCCGCCGCCACGGTCGCCATCGCCGCTGCCACCACCGCCGCCGTCGCCTCCGCTGCCGCCGCCGCCGCCACAACCCCGCCGTCGCCGCCCCCGCTTCCGCCGCCGCCGCCGTCCGCGTCGCGACGGCGCGCGCGGTGGGAATGCTCCGCTGCATTCCTGGCGAGCGTTTACCACGACCTAAGTTCCGGCCAAGCTGGTTCCAAACCTCAACTGCTCCTGCTCTCCCTCTACTTAGCCGCGATCGCACACAATGATGGGAAACCCACGGGCGCGCCGCAGGCGGCAAGAGGTGGCGACGGCGGCGATGAGGGCGGAGGGCGCGGTTGCGGGGATGAGGGCGGCTGTGGTGATGGTGGTGCCGATGGCGGGGTGGCGGGATGGCGGTGGCGCGATGGCGGTGGCGGAATGGCGAAGTCGGGTTGGCGGTGGGGCGGTGGGTGGCGGTGACGGGATGGTGAAGTCGTGTGGGCGGTGGCGGTGGGGCGGTGGATGGCGGTGGCAGTGGCGGTGGCGACGGTGGCCGCATTGGTGGCGCCTCACCACCTCACTGGAATGTGGGGGCGGGGCTCAAGGACCCAGCCAAATTCCATATTTCTCCTTCCATATCGAAGCTCCGTGTTATTCTTTATCCAGGGTTCGTGTTGTAAGACACGAAGTGAATTAGCGGTTCTTTTTATCTTTTCCCTCAAAAAACTGAGTATGCGGCATGTACAAAATGACGATGGCATTTAATGCTGTATTTTCGATTATTAATAATTCCTGAGGTTTTATTCTCGAGTTTAATTTTTTATTTCTTGGGGAAATACAAAATTTTCAATTTCATTTTTTTCCCATTTTACAGTACTAGCAATGCCTTGATTTAATGGTTCACAATCCCTACGTTTTGATCAAAGTTAATATAGTACTTATTCTCTTTAGAACGTGTTGAATTGCTTTAATGATAAAAATCATTCATTTATTTGTAAGAATTTTACCTTAACCATAAATGTGGTATTCTGTATTATTTATCAATTTCAAGAACATATCCTGGCGGAACAAATATTAAACAAACTCAATGCATCTAGGGATGAGCTGGACTACCCAACGAAATATTTCCAGTTTTTTTATTTATTTTACAATCCTCTAGAATATAGCCGGATATGATTTCTATTTCTAAAGGTTAGGAGGAGATATAAATATAACTAATTATGTATTTGCCTTTCTTGACGTTTTGTATTTTTAAATAATTTTTTCACAGATGTATTTCAGAAACTGGTTCCATTGCAATTTAAACAACTTAATTACTATTGAATCGATCATTAAATGTTTGTGGATCAGGTATTTGTACAAACAATTAGCGGAGAAAATTACATTATCAAGTTAATAAGAACTGGATTGTAAACACTAATAAAATAAAAGTGATGATACACGAATATCACCATGTTGCAATGCAAATAACATCGTCTAAAAATGTTTAATTGCCTCGATCCCTAATTATTATTATTATTAATGTTGAATGTTGTGTTTTTTTTAAATATTGAAGGGATTCTGTGGTTTTGAAAGATTGTTGAAATTCGTAAAGTTAAAAAATGTATAAGATGCTCTCGGGTTGGCGGCTGTAACCTTCTTAACTGAAGTTCTACTTTATTTCTTAATGATGAAACTCTATCTCCACAGATCTCTATAGCAAATCGTCCTTGCTTGCACTCATTCACCAAGACACTCATTATTACGTTTCCCTTGGAGGCGATTAATGACGTATTTACCGCGTTAATAGGCCGGCACGAAGCTGCCTTGAGCAAGTATCAGGTGCAACTACGCTTTGAATGCAGACGGACGATCGTGAATCAAGAGCCGAACTCTTCGCTCGGAGATATCCCATTGTCTGCTCCCCGGGAACTGCTCGTTCTCCCGGAAGTGCCGAAGGTGCCTGGGGGTGGGGTGGGGAGGCGTACGGCGCTGCACCTGTCGGTCTGCGGGTGCGAACCCGGCGCTTTTTCGGGCTTGGATGCGGCTACGGCGGCGGCGTACAGTTGAAAGAAGTTTGCCCGCTACATTGTTTGCTGGGTTGACGGGAAGTACTAAACTGCAGAATCGTCGTGGTTTTGAAGGTTCTGGTTGTGGTTCTGGTTACGGAGCTGTCATGACCCACTCAGTGGATGGTGGATCTTGGAAGAAGCAGTTTGTGTAGTCGTAGCTCTGTGAACCTAGAAGAGTCCGCTTGGGTTCATTTGCTCTTTTGCCAGACCTTGGTTTATTCGTTAAAACAGGCTTAATTCTTCTCTCCAGTGGAATGAATTCAATCAAGTTGCGATTAACTTTCAACAGTAGCAGCATATCTACCATCCACGATAGCTTTGCTATTCTTTTATCTTTAATATTGTACGTTCATTCATGTACAGCTTTGATATGAAATGCTCTTTACTGATAACGATCAATTATCTGTCAGTGGATTTAAAAGGATTCAGTCAAGATATTCAAATATTCCTTATTTATTTTCACCATTCAAGAACCTTTCGTTCATGAGGAGTGAAAGGACTGGGTAAGTTGTGATTATTATTAGTGTTATTATTATATTTATTATCATCATTATTATTCATTCTCCCCAAATAATTTGACTAATATAATGCTTTAGAACCTGTTTTCGGCTTTCCAGATGACACGCGGATCCAGTTATTAGCGTCAACCCTTGATTTACTCATCTCAACGATTAGCAACACTGGACGACGAACCAGTAAGGACCAAATTTAGTTATTTTTTGTTGCAATGATGAAAGTGATAAAATTAAAATAATTTAAATTATTCAAACAAATTTTTAATAATGCTTTTTAATGAAATATAATGTGAAAATATTAGAATAATTGTTTTGATATTAGAGAGTAAATTGGGAGTTTTTTCAAGATCGAGTTTAAATTTTTTGCCGCACCGTTGGTCAAAGCAAAAAACAATCAATCGAAATCACGAAAAAAATTATTTCGCTGACGAAATTGTATATTTTTTCTACAACGGTATAAAAATTATAATATTTAAATAAAGTTTTTAATTTTATATATGAGGTTTGTGATATCTTGAAGAGTATCAGTATGTTTTATAAGGCAATGAATGAGGAAGCCACGGAGTACGTCTTATTTCCATGCATTCTTTTTTTTTTTACGGTAACAAGGCAATTGTCTTGGTTGCTGATTTTTAATGAATATTAAAAAATTATCTACTTGCGTGCGTACTGAATTGGCAAGATCCATTTTTTGTAGTTGAAAAAATATTTTCAAGCAAGCTGCAGAGGCAAAAATTGAGGTTCTGACAAAACAATATTGATAAGAAACTATTTGAAAGTTACGACCATTAGGCAGACGAGAGTCGACAGCATTTCTTCTACCTACGGTCGTAATCTTCAAATAATAATAAATAAGAAAAGTTAAACTCATTCAATGATAAGAAAAGTTTTAGGTATTAATTTATTATAAGCTCTCCTTACATTATTTCTTTCGTAATATCTAACGTTGCTAAACAACACACAATTAATATTTCATTAGCAGATATCTAATACTCATTTGGTTAATTGTTCTTTAGGGAAGGAAAAATATTTCAAACAAAATTTAGACACTCTAAAATCGATGTTTGCAAGTATTTCAAATAGTTAATTAAAAACATGAGTTTATTGGGACACAAAAGGAAATTATATTTCCTCTAAAATTTTCCAAACCTAGTTTCAGATCTCAGAAAAGTAATACGTAATTTTTAGACGATAAATGTATGTTGCTTAGAAGCAGAGAAAAATGGCCCATACAGATATTCAGTTAGATGTAGCAATGAGGATGCTTATTTCTAAATGCACACATAATTAACCTAATTGGATATTTGATCCACCTAATTTCTCCCTTTTTCATATCAACACGTTCAACGTGCAAACGTCGTTATGAGTTACAGATACCTCTTTCTCAGGGTATTATTTAGTCTCTTATAAATTCGACCCTTGACCTTTGGGCGATAGGATATCGACAAGGAGAGAAGTGACATAATCTATTTGTAGAATAATGGAGATAAACCACTTGTTTCCTGTAGTTTTAATCGAGAGAAAGAATGATTTATATAATAGACATTTTCGTGAATTTAAGTGGACATTATGTTATAATCCAAATGAATTTTTATCGAAAACCTCCTCAAACGTCACTCAATGGTAATAAACCGAGGAGAAAAGCGCATAATCTAGCGAGTTTTCCCATACGTCGCTCGTTCCAGAGCACAGTAACGGAGTCGTGTGTCGGAGGCGACGCAACGAAGCGCGTTAGCGGCGGTGCAGTCGCGGTTGGGAGGCGGCGGCGGCTGCGAAGACCACTGTGTGGAACCCGCAACCGCCGCCCCCTCCCCGATGGCCATAGCCACGCCGGGACTCGCCTCTACCCTGACTGCCTCCACCTCGCCACCGCCCTCCCCGCCTCCACCTCGCCACCACCAACGTCTCCACCCGCTGCCCACGCCACCGCCCTCGCCACCGCGCTCGCCGCCGCCCTCGCCGCCGCCCTCGCCGCTGCCCTCGCCACCGCCCTCGCCACCGCCCTCGCCACTGCCCTCGCCATCGCCCTCGCCACCGCCCTCGCCGCCGCCACCGCCCTCGCCACCGCCCTCGCCACCGCCCTCGCCACCGCCCTCGCGCCACCGCCTCGCCACCGCCCTCGCCACCGCCCTCGCCACCGCCCTCGCCACCGCCCTCGCCACCGCCCTCGCCACCGCCCTCGCACCGCCCTCGCCACCGCCCTCGCCACCGCCCTCGCCGCCCTCGCCACCGCCCTCGCCACCGCCTCATGCCGCCCTCGCCACCGCCCTCGCCACCGCCCTCGCCACCGCCCTCGCCACCGCCCTCGCCACCGCCCTCGCCACCGCCCTCGCGCCTCGCCACCGCCCTCGCCACCGCCCTCGCCACCGCCCTCGCCACCGCCCTCGCCATCGCCCTCGCCACCGCCCTCGCCACCGCCCTCGCCACCGCCCTCGCCACCGCCCTCGCCACCGCCCTCGCCACCGCCTTCTCCTCCACTGTCATCTGTCCTAGCCACGACCCATGCCGCCGCTCTCGCCACCGCCATCATCCATCTCCTTATCCCCGTCCCCGATTCCATCTCCATACCCCCGCCCCTCTGTCATCACCACCTCAGCCACGGCCACCGCCAACTCCAGTGGCACCACCGCACGTGAGCGAACGCGTCCTGACCTCGCGGTGTGAGGGGCCGCCGCCCCCTCGCTGCGGAACAGTGTGTGGGGGCGGGGCCTCTAGCGCCCGGCGGCGGCGCATCGCGCGGAACAGACGACGAGCGCCGACAGGCTTTGGGCACCATTTCGCCTCACGGAGCTGTCTTCGCTCTGAGATGCGATTGTAACATTTACGTACGCTAAGAATAATGCGAACGCTACAGAGATCATTGGAACATTTCCAAAAGATCTCAATGTGTGAATTAAAGATGATAATATTTGCTGTAAACGTATTCTTCCGTGGCTAGAGTCCATGTTTTCTTGGCTGTCTAGGTGATGTCGACCTCTCAACTAACGGCGCGGTGTCACCCGTACAACCAAGAAGATAATATTTGATGACCAAAAGTCTCCCGAAGAGATCTTAACGTGTGACATTCAAGTTTGATTTGGTCTCATGGTGCTAACCTTCACTAAACGATTTCGATAACCCATGATACACGATTTCTTTAGCTCATGATAACAAGCGTGAAGAGAAGAGTTCATACATTAGCCTATTACCCATGTTACATAATATTTTTCAGAAATTTAGAGTATACGAATTTTAAAGTTTAGAAAAAAATAATTTCTCTAGAGAAATGTATAGGGTCCCATTTAAAAACTCAAAGTTAAGTCGACATCTTTAAATTTAAAAAAAACTTAAGTTTAATATTATTTAACTTATGTGTCCCTCGCGTGCGTTAGTTTGAGTGAAATCCGTATTTCATTTTCTACAACGGTTTAGAAGATATTCGAAGAGAACATCTTACGTGAGCCAGGTTAGGGACTTCTAGGCCATGAAGAAAGGAAAAAATGATCACTTTTTGTCAATGAGCATATAGTTGGAAATTGCATAAAACGGAAAATTATGCTTTTTTACATGTGACATTTGCACCTGATTTTAAGCACAGATTTTCGGCAAGAACATAAAATCTCCTTCAATGCTCAGAATGTGACCATCCGAACGATTGCACAAGAACCCGAAACACCACACCGTTCATTGACAAGCTCATACTGGGAGTTCGAATGGTGCGTTTCGCCAGGCATGGCCGGAAACCACCGAACAACCGAGATTTTTTTAACACAGCGATGAGTAAGAGCACTTATCGCCGGCAATAGAATAGAAAGCACTGCGACCAGTTGAGTCACCGAGAGCGGGCGGCAAGCTCTTAATTTCATGCTCTAAAATTCGTGATTCCTTTGCGATCTTCTATTGTTTTTGACAATTTCTTGACAGCTTCGTAACTAATATTGTTTACATGTTCTTATAAATTGATTCATTATCCAATTCTTAACTTAAATGTTTAAAATGCATTTTTTTATTTTGCTTTGTAACCTACTCTTCGATGCCCCTCGCCACTGGAATGTAAACAAAAATATCTCAAAATTGGTGTTCGGTAGACAACCCTCATGTGAAGGTCAAAACAAAATTTCGGGAAAGATAGAAAATTGGATGCATTTTTCATTTATTTAAACTCATCCCTTATTCATTTAAAAATCTCCCTTAATCTGTGTTTTCATACATAACGGCACTGTTTACAACATATTTTTCTTTTATTTAAAATGTTACAAATTTATGCTTGACTTACGTATTCTGACATCTGCACTAATAAGAAGTGTACTCGAAACACTTGGCTGGAATTCCTCGCGATCCAACGCGATAATAGAACTACTTAACACTCGTCTCCACGTTTCACCATTTCTCACTTCCAATTGGCTTCCTCAAATTCATGGCGTTGAAAGACATGCATAGCAAAGCGGGCTTATCTGATAGGAAGGTATGTAACCATTGAGGTCAAGAGCGCAAGAAATGGTATAACAATGTTGTTCCAAATGATGTCATGAAAATCTCTAAAGTGCTATCGCGACATTGAGCATCGGAATGCAAAGCCCTCGTGCTTGACGTGACTAGGGACACAGCTGTGGACGGATGAAGTAGAACGAGGACAAGAAAGCGGGTGATGGAGGCATTGTTTGGAGGCAACACCGCTCGAAACGGTAGACAAATATCTCAGGATCCAATTTTAATCTAAAACTAGATTTATTTATTTATGTATTTTCAACCCAAGTACATACCTTCAGAGGAAAGGTCTCTTATCACCCGTTATGGTCGGTTCACACAATAAGGAATACACAAAACAAAACAAAATAGACAGAATATTGATCGAGGCACAACAAAAAAACATAAATATGATATTAAGCAAATAATATCTTAAACACATTTACTAGCATGTGAAAGTCCACTTATAGTTTTATTCCATGAGCAACGCCAACAAATCGCACATCGTTTAGCACACAAAACAAATTAAGTATTCATTCCAACCACAAGCAACTAACGAATTGAAATATACACAAATACATTAATGATATTACACAGCTATCCCGAAATGTTCTCAATTACACATCTCCAAACGTCTCTGTCCCGTGCTGCACGAGAGCTCACATCAACATAAACTACATTAATGTAAACTAACTGTTCCCTCTCCCTTTTAATCTCGTACCTAATCTAGTAACATCGGTTTCCTCTATCGACACCTGCTCTAGAGGTATTTCTTCAACCTAAGCATTCGGTCTCCGGTGGTCAGAACAACATTCACTTGGTTCGTTCCCCCAACTTCCACCTTCATCGCGTTTCTTTTCTCTTTTTTTTCTGTCGCTATTGTTTTTTGTTTTGTTTTTTTATGAAAGTAGGCGCCCAAACTCGCCCCGGACGGAACAACTTGTATCCCTGTTCCTGGGGTGAGTGGGCGATCGAGTACTTCCCGCGCCTTTGTGAGGCGACCCAGTGTCCCGGAGGGGCCTCCCGCCCTCGGCCGCCGCGGTCGGCGGAGGTGACCGGAAGTCCTGTCTCGGCCAGGGAAGCCGCTCGTTTCTTCGGACACAATGCCTCGACTTGGTCGACCTTGGAATGATTGCACCGCCTGTTACTGGTACACTCGCCGCAACACAAAATGGTCTTCGCCTGCCACGCACAGAGGACTTTTGAATCGATTTTTCCCACGAATGATTCTAATGTTCATAGAACAAGGGTCATAATAAAAGATTCATACTCGTACACACCTTTCGTAAGATTGTATGCAACGTCTTGGCATTATTGAAAACTAATGCGGGATTTTGCTATTCTCCTATGAATTATTAATAATGCCGGTAGAGATTACTGGTCTTTACTTCGTAGATTAGAACTCACAGAACTTCTGGGAAAGGAATGCCTGATATCCTTTGTATGCAGTCGTTGTAGACGAAACCTCTTTACTGAATTCTGGAACAAGTTTTCGCGGTTCTTTATGTGTGCAATGCATTACCATATCGCATTGAATCGGTAGCTCTTCTCGTATCTTTAACTTGTCGTTCGCAGCTTTTAAACCGTTAATGCAACAGTCGCAATACAGTTTACGCAGCTGCGTAGACATGAAATTGGGTCACGAGGTCACTTTCTTTGAAATCTTATGCTAACATGTAATGTAAACAACGATTAACTGGCGAGAATCGTCGCATACTTTCCTTCATTTATTGTGTTAATTGGAATAGCCTAACTCACATTGGTGAAAGAGCTATTGAATGTTCACAGTGACACTGTGTGCATGCAGCCCCACTAGCTTTCGAGTTGAGGATTAAAAAAGAACAGTGGTGGAAGCATAAATAGATGCGTTCATCTCTAGAAATTTTAATTTTACTTTTCATTTTAAAATGTGTGTACATAATGTATATTATTTGAAAAAAAAACTGTTTTAGTTTTTTAGTATCGTCTCACTTTCCTAAATTAAAAAGGACATAGGTGACTCGCAATTTTCTTTGTATCGGAAGATATCATGGAGAAATATAATAGTTATATAGAAAAAGTTTCCACGCCTTGTAAGAAAAAATGCCTTGTAGAAGTATAAATTACAAAACTGAAACATGAGGTGTCCTTTCGCAACACTTTTTGACAGCGATCTTTAAAGAAAGAGGCGTAAGCGTGCGCCGCAGTAGAGCTTCTTCCGGAAGCCGCGCAGCAGCGCTTCGCACGTGCGGGGCGCGTTCCCCACGCGGCTCCGGTGTCAGCCGGGCGAGCGCTTCAGGCTCGCGCGGCGGCCCATCACTAGGGCTGCCAACCGTCCTCCATTTGGCAGAACGGTCCTCTTTTGACGTCAATTGAATCGTTTATTTCAGAAACCCGTCAAACGCCAAATTTCTCATTACGAGAAAACTCAGAAAAAGTGTCCCAGTTTTTCTGATTTCAAAATATTTTTTAATATTAAAGTAGTTACTAAATGAATTTTTCACGTAAATATGGACTAAACGATGTGTCTATCCTCATGGAACGATATTCCACCGCTAAAGCGCTTTTTAGATTTTGGCGTTTGACGGGTTTCTGAAATAAACGATTCAATTGTCATCTCGTCCTTCTTTGTATTTTAAATGTCCTCCTTTTAGTCAATTTTTAACATTCGCTGTCATTTATTTTATCACATGACTAACACCTGCTACGTTGCAACCTTTATTGTTTTATTTAAAATCGAAAAAAATATCCTTTTTCTGAACGCTGACACACTCATGCATGATAGTGCCTGTGTCTAGCGAATAAAATAAAAAAGGAGACGCTCAGATCATCATATACATTTTGTGAACGAATCTTTTTACTTGAACCGCCAATAGAGAGAAGAAAGAAATAGAGCTGTTGTTAGTCTAAATTAAATATTTATAAAAAGACGTGTTGATGCGGTTTTTTTTAATGGGGGGGGCTTATCGAGTGTTCTCCGTTTTACATGAACATTGTTGGCAGCCCTAGCCCGAACGGCGTGACGGGGCTCGCTGGCTGCAACGCGCGTGGGGGCCGCCGGGAACGAAATGGCGGGAAGTGGGAATTGGGGAGGATGCGACGCAGGGCGTATCGGGGCCTTCCACGCGACGCTCAATCAGCAAAACGATGGGAGAGTAGCGTACAAGCGATTTCGTTGCCGCCTAAGGGAAGATAAACTGATGGATGACCTTTCTCGGGGTCTGAGCCGGACATGTGAAGGTGTCACCAGCAAAAGGTGCTAACTGACAAAAACCTAATTTTACAGGAACCACAAAACGTTTAATTATTAAAATATTGATAATTCTGCACTGGTTTTGCGTCTAAATGATTTCTATTTGCCTCATTGTGTGTACAGCATCAACATTGCCACGTTTGAAGAAGGCTATTACATCATATTGGTCATTTTAGGAACAATCTAGTGGCAGAAGGTTCTATATGCAACAGTTAGCAACTTTTGACGCCTGACAGATACAGTAAATAAAATAAAATCTGTATTGTAATATTCAATGTATTTGGAAGAATGTTTAAATACGTTTATTGTCTCTACCCATCTATCAAGTAATTGACACTAACTTGTCAAGTCAACATAATGGAAGCCATTTGAATGCTACTTCAGTACAAGGATTTTCTTGTAATGTGTTCACCAGTTTCGTTTAATGCTCTTGGTGTGCAGCAGGGGCGAATCCAGCCGATTATTTTGGAGTGGGTCATTATAGATTTTTGTTAAATAATAATCATATCTGTTATTATAATTTATATTGTTTTTTGTAGGGTATATATGGTACCAATTGTATTGTATATATTATACAATATGATTGTTTAAATAATTACATAATCAATTTCATTCCTGATTCCATAAATAAATATTTAAATCAATTTCGTCAAATAAAAGAAGGTAACGAATGAAAACTCTAGGCTTTGGCAGGGCCGCCCTGCCCCGCTTCCCCCTGGAATCCGCGACTGGTGTGCAGTACCCACGGCAGATAGCTCCTTTGCATCTTACCGTTATTGGAGGCGTTTTTCCTTGAACTGCGTTCCCCTTGTTTTTATACTATTTCCCAGCATCTATGAGCTTTGTATTCTTCACCCTTTGCCAATCATAATAATTTCCCTGCCCTATTTTACCTTTATTCAGTTTTACGATGTTCGTTACGGGTGGCATGAGCGCCTTGTCCGCCATTTCTACGCAGTTAGCACCTTCTGCATTAATGCCAACTTTGAAATATCGAAAATAATGCTTTGTAATAAGTGTACGCTCACAAGTTTGCACCAGCGACATAATTCCCTCGCATACAACCGTTCTACATTGAAATGTAACTTTCGGCGAAAGTGTCAGCAACTTTTGCTGGTGACCCCTTCATTTATCAAAACAGTACCATCGGTTCGTTGCAAGTATAAAAAATGTTTCAGGTGCAGTACTGGCACGTTGAATGTGATACACCATATTTGACCCACAACTATCAAAAAACAATCTCACGCGTATCATTGAAAAGGTTTCTTTTTTAAAATGATAACTTCTTAAACTATTTTAGTAGTTGACCTTTTTTCATATGCATAAAATGACCTTTGCGAGAGCGAAAGGGAACAAAGAATCGTAGGTGGGGCAGTGAAGTGATGGAACAATTAATTCACGGATAGATGAAAAAGTCGAACGACAAGTTGGCGAAGCAGTGGAACAAAGTTCCGACACATGGCTAAAAGTATAATAGCGTTATCACAAGCTTTCTAATTTAATTTTTAAATAATGATTTCCTTTTGGGGAAATTTAAAAATTCAAATATTCTGTTTCTGTTCTGGTTATTTAATTGTCATTAATTAAAAAAAAACTTGATTAATGAATATTTTTAAATGCATTAACTTCGTAATTAAAAATTCTTCATCAGTTCGAAAGTGAGACATTCCCGCTAAAAAAGAAAGCACATTGAAAGACTTTATTAATTCCCAAAATTATTAATGTTCTTTTAAAAATTCGTGGACTCATAAGTCACTGAACTAGAGGATACCTTAAGTCTGATCTGTGAGAGAGTAAAAGTGGAGATCACACGACTCGGTGCTCGCACAATGAAATGATGTAGCGTCGGTTTAAAAAATATTTCGAAGAAATTGAAATATATTAACAAATATAATATTTTAAGCATATTTGTAAAATGTTAAATCAAATGTCTACTCTTACATGACTTTTACGGTTTTGCACATTTTAACGATTCTGTGTTAATTAATCATTTAATCGTAAACGTTTTGAAGATGGTACCACGTCCCAGATGGTCCATATCTAGAGCCTCCCTTGCTCGGGATGAGGAGAGCGTTCATGAAGGGACAGTAGAAAGAATGGGCGCGTCGAAGCAGCTGGCAGGGCTCAGCTTCGCGGCCACAACAGACGCCCAGTCCAGAGCGGCGCTGTCGGGCGACTCCCGCTTCAAGAGCCGCTCGCCGCCCGCGTGCTTTCTGCGTCGGCCTCTTCGCCGCCACGAAGCGATAGCTACATCGGACGCGGAAGCTCTGCCCCACCGACAACACTCCACCCCTCACTATGGCAGCTGAACGCACGGCACCAGAACGCAAAGGACTTTATTAACTGTGCAAGTAGTAACACAGAGAATGGATTTGTGAAAGATCCATCTGCACCAATATAAAGTGTTGTATATTTGTAAAAGGCGCAAGTGTTACCAAGTTTTATCTACAAAATATGTTCAGAATAATTATTATAAAACAATAAAGAACAATAATCATAATATCTATTAATAAAACTTCTTTTAGCCTCAGCAGCGACAAATAACAAGATTATTTTCGGAATCATAAATATGTTTATGTGGTACCTTTTCTTCTTCTTCTTCTTCTTCTTCTTCTTCTTCTACTTCTTCTTCTTCTTTATCTTCTTCTTCTTTTATTGTATTGCATTTTTGGTTATTGATTGCTTCTACAAGTGGTTCGTTAATGCTTCACTTCTAATTTTGTATCGTCCAGTTCACCTTTAGGACAACCTGAGTCTCTTGATTCTAAATGTTTCTAATTCTTTAAGTCTTTTTTGTACCACTAACTCCAACTTTCCGTTTTATTTATTTACCCGATTGAATCAAAATAAAGATAATAAATATTTTACTAATTCTGAGAAATAATAAATCCCCAAATCTCTCCGAGAGAATTTTGTGTTGTCCCATCTCTCGGAGGGTCAACAGTGTTTGAGGATCGGACTGTACCCAAAGAAATTGCCTCTCGCTCTTCGTGTCCGCGCCTCAACCGCGACCCCAGCAGTCAAATGGCGCTTTTTACAGGATTTTATCAACAGAAAACTTGTGGTGTAGTAGTCTTCTCTTTTTATGTTGTAACATCCAGTATTTTAGTTGAGACGCCTTCGCAAAAAATAAATGGGACATTCCAATGAAACGGAGGTTTCAATATATTGCGTGACCCGAGATGTATCTTTACTCCTTTTATTGAAATTTCATTTTTAAATTGTTGAAATTATCAGGATAGTCCTTCACTTTCTTAATGTTCGTGATCGCCCACAGTGTGAAACGTATAACTATTTGATAAAGGAGCAATTAGTCTTCGGCGTTGTTTATCGTCTGAATTGGTCAGATCATTATCATTGTCTCTGCAGTGGTTCTGACCACAATGTCCTAGAGCTGGCGTCCCGACGGTAGCGAATATTCGACACTAGCTGAATAAATCGCTATTATCTAGGAGTAATCGGTGGTTGTGCCCTTTGGAGACGATGGCACAATAAATTGGGAGGATAAGTAATTCTTTATTCGTTCTCCCGTGGGATACATTCCATTACACCTACATTTTATCTTCGCTCGTTTTAGTTTGCTCTCACTGCACCGCACGCACAGTCCAGGTCAAGGAAGATAATATACAGGTATTTCAAATGACTCGCAATTTCTAACTTATACGTTACATTACACGAATATTTATTTATATTAGTGAAGCGATACTGATTACACATCTCAGAATAGCACTCCTAATGGAGAGGGAAAATCGTTTCCTCAAGTAACACGTCTCATGCTTTAATCGCTTCTCTGCGAGGCCTCAAACTCCACGAAGGAGAGCGATAGCGGAGTTCGTTCCGAGTCGATGCCCTCCGCAGGCGCTGGATCTGGGAAGCCCGCACGTGCGTCAGCATCTCGATTCGCTATCTCTGGAGCCGCGTCTTCTCAAGTAAATAAAGACAGCAGACACTATGCATTCTTTCGTGCAATTCATCACTTGACTTCATGTTGCTGAGATGACAACCTTATTCTCTGGTTTCACGGACATGAAAATACCTTCTTAATCATTACATCAATCAGTAATACTACATATTTAAGAATGAATCCTTAATAGTCTTCAGACATTATTGCAAATGATGAAACTCGTAATATCACAGTAAAAATATAGTTAGTACCGCGAATCATAGTTCGATAAAAACTCGTTTTTATTAGAATAAGTGCAGCATATGCGTTTACAATATTTTGGAGTTCTTCCAGAATATCTGACAGACAAGTTTAATTTACAGTACAGTTAGTGGTTCATGATGATTACCAGTAATTTCATTTAAACAGAAAATTTATTTTCATTTATAAATGTCATTTAGAATTCCCGCTATTAATATTATCTACAAAAATTATTAAAATGTATAATCAATTTCGGCGTGAAAAACGAGTAAGAAAATGTATCGAATAATGTGATGCCAAAAGCATTTTTAATACAATTGTTTATTTTGCGAAGACGTTTTTCAAATAAGAAAAAAGAAATAAATGGCAGAAATCCAAACTGTTGCACACAATTAATTAACGATTGTATTACATTCTTGTCAAACGAAGGATTCTTCGTCGCCTGAGAATTCATTAAAAACATTCAGATCGTATACTCGAACTCAATTAGAAAGCACATAGTATTCTACTGTATGTTGACGAAATAAATGGTACTTTTGAATACTACATAAAAAGAACGTTTTTGAGAGCCTATAAGTTTAAAGTATCCTAAGGTAAAAATTATTATAAGTTGCAACATTATTATTATAAGTTGCAATGTAATTTCATTATCTGTGCACGTCTTCTAGAATTCAGTGGGAAATACAGTTATTCAAATTATTATTTCCATGTTGTCGCGGCAGGAAGTATTATTCCGAAGGACAACATGGATAATAGCCCAAAATTTAAGGCTTATTTATCCTTGAAAAAATATTTTAGTACATGGGAGTTTTTTTTTCATTCAAAATTCATTATATGACTTAGTGTAGGATCACAGAATTTTGAAAATGTGCATACAATTCACTTCTCCCCATAGCACGTCATACGCAGTTTTAACTGTTTTTTTGACGTAAAATAAATAAATAAATAAATAAATAAATAAATATCGACTGGTTGCATAACTGCCAGAGAAGTGTCTGGTGGGTTTGGGGAGCGGCTGCAGTGAAAGCGCTGGGCCGGGTGCGTTCGCCGCCAGCGGCCGCAGGCGCTCGTCCACAATCCGCTCTTCCTGCTGCCTCCGCAGGTGTCTCTCGAGCGCATTCCACCGTCCACTTCATCCGACAGCGCACCTTGCGCCCGCCTATCAGCGCTGTTGACAGACGCGGCGCCGTATCTGGGGACGCGCCCCCGGCGAGCTCCTCTCGATACAACACGCGGCGCTGCCGGACCCGGAAGTCGTCCCGCTCAGCCCCGCTCAACCTCGCTCCGGCCCGCTACGGCCTGCTCCGGCCCGCTCTGATCCCCTCCGGCCCGTTCCGACCCGTTCCGACCCGTTCCGACCCGTTCCGACCCGTTCCGACCCGTTCCGACCCGTTCCGACCCGTTCCGACCCGTTCCGACCCGCTCCGACCCGTTCCGACCCGTTCCGACCCGTTCCGACCCGTTCCGACCCGTTCCGACCCGTTCCGACCCGTTCCGACCCGTTCCGGCCATTCCGGCCGTTGTGTTCAGGCCCATTCCGGCCCATTCCGGCCGTTCCGGCCCATTCCGGCCATTCCGGCCATTCGGCCGTTTCCGGCCATTCCGGCCATTCCGGCCATTCCGACCCATTCCGGCCATTCCGACATTCCGACCCGTTCCGACCCGTTCCGACCCGTTTCCGACGTTCCGACCCGTTCCGTCCCATCTATCCCGTCCGTCCAGTCCAGTCCGTCCCGTCCGTCGTCCAGTCCCGTTCCATCCCGTCCCGTCCCGTCCGTCCGTCGTCCGTCCGTCCGTCCGTCCGTCCCATCCCATCCCCGTCCGTCCCGTCCCGTCACGTCCCATCCCGTCCCGTCCCGTCCCGTCCGTCATCCGTCCGTCCGTCCCGTCCCATCCCGTCCCGCCCTCCCCGCCCTCCCCGCTCTGCCCCGCCCCACCCTGATCCGTCACTCCTCGCCCGTTCCACTTCATTTTGCCCCGCTCCGCTTTGCCTCCTTTCACTCTGACACACCCCACTCCGCACCATCCCATCCACCTCGTCTCGCCCTGTTCCACCCTAACCACCTCACCCGCACTATTTAATTAACCCTCCGCGCTATTCTTCTTGTGGCGCTATGATTCCCCTCTCCTCTCCCAACCCCTCTCTTTTCTTTTCTCTAGCCAGCCTCGTTTATCCCCGCATCGCCCTCCTTCTCTCCTCTTTAGCTATTTTCATCCCATCATGCAGCACTTATGTCATACCCGCCTAGTTACTCCCCGCACGCACTTTCTCGACACGCCAAGGCGACCCGCTACGACCCGCTACGATCCGCCACGACCCGACACACCATGCCACAACACGACATGCCTCCCTGCCCCGAACCACCTCGCCTTGTCCTTTCCGCCTTGCGAGCGTGCGAGATGAGTTGTAAAGTAGGAGCGATAGTAAATACAATTGGAGTACTGCCGAGATAGCTTTAAAAGGAATTATTGTCAAGTTTAGGGAGATGCCCTCAGAGCAAAGGCTAAGGCAATGATATCAGCTTCATTTGTATTCTAGCAAGTTCAACTAGACAATCAACGATAAAGCAAATCCACTGTACATGGTCATCACATTCACTTGATACAAATTTGCTTTTTCTTTTACCCTATGTGAACGTTCAAGTGAACTATGTTCTATACGAGCATGTCTTTCCAAACTTCGTGCTGACTGAAGACAAACACATCTTGATAATTAGTATCTCTTTGAATAAAAGGTCTCTTAAGTAATTTTAGGAAATTTAGTATACTAAATTAGTATTAGTTAATATTTAGTATACTATATTCGCTATAGCGAATATGAAACTAATCAAATTTATTTATAATTATTGTTAATAATTATCAGTTGTAGAAGTTCCACTATGTGGTAGTTCTTCTTGGGGAAACACAAGTGCCACAAAGAACACATTTCCTAATCACAAAATTTAATAGTAATAATTGCAGTAGGTAATTAAGTAGAAAATACTGCTTTTTAAGTGAAGAGCACATTAAATCATAATTAATTAGGACAAGATAATTATAAACATCGTCATATTAATATAGTATGTTCGAACATTTCTATGCAGTGCTCCCGGAGATGCGTAACGTAGATACGATGAGAATGTGTACATACGTGTTTCTTCTAGATATCAGAAAACTTACTCAATTCGATACCACCTACAGTGCGTCACATTCCAATTTTATCACTACATAGTTAGAGGGTCAAGACGTAAGGACGATGAAACGTTTACATTAAAATTGCGCAAGACTCTTGCAATGTATTTTGTCTTCAGCATATGTTTTCCAAGTAAACCTAGTACCATAGTACGAAGTACAGAAAACACATAACAGAATATAACGCATGAAGAAGATCACTTTTGTCTGTGAAGGCGACTTTCTGGACGAATTCACTTCCTGGTAAGGAAAGAGAAGAAACTTGGTTAAACATTAATGGACTAATACCTGAGAACCTAACATTGATGGGCTAATTCTCGAAGTTGTATTATAAGAATATTCAGTATTTAAAAATCAGGTTTGCAAATCCATATTTCTGAATAAAAAACAAGTATTTTTCCGTTGTTTATATTCACTTCGAATCTTTTAAAAAGCAAAAGAAGATGCGGGGCACTAATACGATATCTTTCATTAAAATAATAATAATAATAATAATAATAATAATAATAATAATAATAATAATAATAATAATAATAATAATGATGATAGTGATACACTAATGTCTCACTAAGATGAATTGCAACTAAACTAAAAAAACACACTGGTTACGCTGGCTTAATACGAATTTCTTCGTAACACTATCAAAACTTTGGTCCCGGCAAGGGATTACGATAATACGGTCTTTTATAACACTCGGATAACAGGAATTTTTATAACACGAACTCCGATTATTTCGGTCCCATGGAATTCGTATTAATGAATTCCAGATGTGGCGGCTTTACTGCATATCAATTTGAACAAAACATCGAAAACAAAACATCGATGTTTCTACTCGAAAATATCGATATTTTCAAAACATCGATTTTGTTGCCATCCCAGCCCTGAGCATTCTCAGCCGGTCCATTTGATTAATGTGAAAGGGCTGAGTTGAGGAGAAGAAAGAGCGGCGCAATTGCCGTTCGCGCTTCCTGGAGGAACCGGCCGCGCGCGGCGCCTCGGGGCGCTGGCGGCGCTGGCGGCGGCGGCGGCGGCGGCGGCGGCGGCGGCGGCAGCGCGCGGCGCGTGGTAGCCGGCGAGCGGCACGCGCCCAAAGGCGGCGAGGAGTGGCGGGGGAGGGGAGGGGGGCTTGTGCGGGCGCCAGCATCCACGCGTGTCGCGCGCGCCCGCAGCCGGCGTGCGCGCGGGGCGGTGGGCAGCTGCCGCCGGGACATTCCTGGGCGCCAGGTGGGAGAGGGGACGGGCCGGCGCGGCGTGCGCCACCTGCACCCCCGGCCGCCGCAGCTGCGCCCGCTCCCATTGGCCCGCCGCCGCCGCCGCCGCCGTGCGCGCCCCCGGGCGGAAGCTGCGAGAGGGCGCCCTAGGGTGCGCGCGCACGGTGGGCGGGTGGCGCGTCTCGGAGGCGCTCGCTGCTAAGCGCCGATTCCGCAAGGCACATGTGGCGATTCCAGATTTTATGCATTTTTTAAGGTTGCTTTTCAACATGTTTGGTCATATAGTGACCGCTGTGGGTTTCAACTGTACGGAGAATACATACATACATACATGCATACATGCATGTATGTGACACTTTGGTCATATAGTGACCGCTGTGGGTTTCAACTGTACGGAGAATACATACATACATACATGCATACATACATGCATGCATACATGCATGCATACATGCATACATACATACATGCATACATGCATACATGCATACATGCATACATGCATACATGTATACATGCATACATGCATACATGCATACATGCATACATGCATACATGCATACATGCATACATGCATACATACATACATACATACATACATACATGCATATATACATGCATGCATACATTGGTCATTCGCGCAATATGATAGCACTGCAAAAAGGAATTTGATGTTCTTCGCTTTCGGAATTTATGTTTATCACAGTCGTGTATTAGGAACGATGTAAAGCTGTATTTCTATGAAGCTAATAAATCTTTACGTAGAAAGATACGGCGCAAACTGACCGATAATCGCAAAGGGAAAAACTAATGGGAGATTCCTTTCTGGAGATCCATTCACCCGTCTTTTCACCTAAAGGTAAAAATTCCTCATTTCTCATTCGATTGGACATGAAGCTTATGTTACGTGATGCACATTTGCATGCATTATAATTTCATGTAATTCACTATTCATATACTATTAAATGTGTCCCAAAATAGTTATTATCTCTAGTAATTTAACGGAAACCTGGAAGATCGATGAAGAAAATTGTTATTAGTTAAATTCCCAATTAAAAAATCACTTTAGGAACCTGTGCTTTGCACTGAACCAGATAAATATGGTCGAGGTTTCTCTGAGAGAGCGTAACGATATTCCTCTAAATTCACCCCCTGCGCCCACTGTGCGGCCTCTGTCTGGGCGCGCGCCTGCACCCTGGGTGCTCACCCTCCCCCATTCACCCCTCCCCCTCCCCCGCTTACCTCAGCCTCCCCCGAGGGCTTTCTGCGACCTCCGCCCGCCCGCCCCCTCGCCTTTCTTGGGCGCCAGCAGATGCCGGCAACGTGCTCCCAATGCGGCTCGCGCAAAGGAACAACGGGGGCGGTCGGGCGCCTCGGGCTTTTCTCCGGGGGTTCCCCTGCGGAGGGGTACGGCGATTTAAAAATGGGGCGAGGGGACGCCGGCCGCGATTCCAAAGCACCGGAGGGAAGGGGCGGGATTGAGGATTTTGGGGTTGGGTGAGAGAGGGATTGTGTCGGGATTTGATGGTTTCGTATTGCCAACGGGACAACTTTTATTCATTTCCTGAGTTATGTACTAATAATTTTTGTGTTAAGAAAGGAATTCTCGTATCATCTATATAATGGTGCACTATTCTGTGCAAAGGTACGGAGTGTAGTTTGTCTGTTGTCGCATTCTTTGCTTGTTAGTAATTGCACCTCAGAAATTATCTCTACCAGAATCTTTTCCGATATTTCCTCAATCAATTCACTCTGCATCAGCCAAGTGATATCACGAACTTCCTCTCCTAAACCTACAAGGCTTCACCTCGTTATCTCAACTTGACGTGGATCTACATTCCTTTAGAAATCTTATCTCGTTAAATAAGATCAACTCACCTGAGCCTCGCCAGGCATGTGTGTATTATTATTATTATTATTATTATTATTATTATTATTATTATTATTATTATTATTATTGATGTTATTGCGGTGGAGTCGGATAGGCGGTCTAAGGAATAGGTGATTAAAGCTACGGAAGAGGAATGTGACGAAAATTATTGCCGGTAAGTGGTGCCAATTCGATAATCAAGAGCTGATTAGTGGTGAAGATGAAAGTGGGAGTAGAAGACTGAATGGCGGCGACAACAAAGGCAGTCGCGTCGGCAGAACGAGGTGTCAGCGCAGGGCGGTGCGGGGAGATGGGACCGGCGAGGCGATGAGGCGGGACTAGAAGAGAGGAGGCGTGGCGGGGAGAGAGATAATTCGGTGATAGGCGAGGTAGAGCGGTGGACGGAGTGGTGCGGGGAGAGACAAAGCGTGGAAATACGGGCAGAGGCAAGTTAGAAAGAAGCGGGGAGAGGCGAGGCGGGGAGATGTGGGAAGAGATGAGTCTGGAATGCGGGAAGCGGGCGAGGTAGAGCGGGAAGGGAGGGGTGAGGCGGGGAGAGACGAAGCGTGGAAATACGGGCAGAGGCGAGGCAGGAAGACGCGGGGAGTGGCAAGGCGGGGTGATGTGGGAAGAGATGAGTCTGGAATGCGGGAAGCGAGCGTGATAGAGCGGGAAGGGAGGGGTGAGGCGGGGAGAGACGAAGCGAGGAAATACGGGCAGATGGGAGGCACGAAGACGCACGGAGTGGCGAGGCGGGGTGATGTGGGTAGAGGTGAGTCTGGAATGCGGGAAGAGGGCGAGGCGGAGCGGGAAGGGAGGGGTGAGGCGGGGAGAGACGAAGCGTGGAAATACGGGCAGAGGCGAATTAGAAAGACGCGGGGAGATGCGAGGCGGGGAGATGTGGGAAGAGATGAGTCTGGAATGCGGGAAGCGAGCGAGGTAGAGCGGGAAGGGAGGGGTGAGGCGGGGAGAGACGAAGCGTGGAAATACGGGCAGAGGCGAGGCAGGAAGACGCGGGGAGTGGCAAGGCGGGGTGATGTGGGAAGAGATGAGTCTGGAATGCGGGAAGCGAGCGTGATAGAGCGGGAAGGGAGGGGTGAGGCGGGGAGAGACGAAGCGAGGAAATACGGGCAGATGGGAGGCACGAAGACGCACGGAGTGGCGAGGCGGGGTGATGTGGGTAGAGGTGAGTCTGGAATGCGGGAAGAGGGCGAGGCGGAGCGGGAAGGGAGGGGTGAGGCGGGGAGAGACGAAGCGTGGAAATACGGGCAGAGGCGAATTAGAAAGACGCGGGGAGATGCGAGGCGGGGAGATGTGGGAAGAGATATGAGTCTGGAATGCGGGAAGCGAGCGAGGTAGTGCGGGAAGGGGGTGAGGCAGGGAGACGAAGCGTGGAAATACGGGCAGAGGCGAAAAGAGACCTTGGAAGACGCGGGGAGTGGCAAGGCGGGGTGATGTGGGAAGAGATGAGTCTGGAATGCAGGAAGCGGGCGTGATGAGCGGGAAGGGAGGGGGTGAGGCGAGGAGAGACGAAGCGAGAATACGGGCAGATGGGAGGCACGAAGACGCACGGAGTAGCGAGGCGGGGTGATGTGGGTAGAGGTGAGTCTGGAATGCGGGGGAAGAGGGCCGAGGCGGAGCGGGAGGGAGGGGTAGGGGAGAGACGAAGCGTGGAAATACGGGCAGAGGCGAATTAGAAAGACGCGGGGAGATGCGAGGCAGGGGAGATGTGGAAGAGATGAGTCTGGAATGCGGGAAGCGAGCGAGGTGGGAGGCGGGAAGGGAGGGTGAGGCGGGGAGAGACGAAGCGTGGAAATACGGGCAAGAGGCGAGGCAGGAAGACGCGGGGAGTGGCAAGGCAGGGGCTGATGTGGGAAGAGATGAGTCTGGAATGCGGGAAGCGAGCGTGATAGAGCGGGAAGGAGGGGTGAGGCGGGGAGAGACGAGGAAATACAGGCAGAGGAGGCACGAAGACGCGGGGAGAGGCGAGGCGGGGAGATGTGGGAAGAGATGAGTCTGGAATGCGGGAAGATGGCGAGGCAGAGCGGGAAGGGAGGGGTGAGGCTGGGAGAGACGAAGCGTGGAAATACGGGGACAGGCGAGGCGGGGAGATGTGGGAAGTGGTGAGTCTGGAATGCGGGAGGATGGCGAGGCGGAGCGGGGAGATGCAAAGTGTAGCGGGGAGGGGCGGGACTGGCTGGACAGCTGAGAGCCGAGAGCGCAGGCGGCTGCGGAGCGGGAGATGCCGCTACATGAGGCGCCCATCCGCCCAGCTGCCCCTCAGGAGCACCGGCTGCGCCGCGCAGGTAGCAGCGGCATCTCGGTCGCCTCAGCTGCGCGCGCCCGCCTCAATTGGGGTATCACGTAACTGAGGGGCGAAGGACTTGGTTTAACAAGGGACCTCCTGCGCGCGGTGCAACAGATTGACGAAGCCGCTTCTTATACATCTACAAGACGTCACCTGATACATCACAACAAGTTTCACGAGAATGAGGCTCGAACGTAGTTCAAAATTACATAAAGTTGAGCATAAACATGTAATCGTAACGCGAAGAATCACTACCTCAACACACTCGGAATTACAAAGCGTACTCAAGTGAAGTGCAGTCAAGTACTTTACTTTAGTTCACTCACGTAATTCATCATGTTTGCACAACTAATATCGAGAATTCGAGCGTCAGTTTATATTATACATTTATTTATATTTTTACATAATGTGTTGTCTGCAACAGAACATATTTTGATAATATTGCCTCCAAAACGCGTTTCAGTACATATTTTACTTCATTCTTTTCTTTAAATATCCCTTAAAAACATTCGAATTCACCTAAGTGGAAACACAGAACTTAGAACAGTACGAGGACAGGGTAGACTAGCTTTTCGTTGCACTATAATTGAAGATTGTAGAACAGAGCGGTCACTGCAAGTAAGTTGCTCAGTTAACAAGTGCAATCCATATTTTCACTGGAATATCCATCATGAATTTCAATCCAGAGAGACAATTCAGGCATTCATTGCACGTTGTTTTATGGCGTCTCTTGAGGCGTCTTTATCTGCGAGGAATGAGCTCAGTCGGCACAAGTTAAAAACTTCGGGCAAAATTGGCATGTCGCACAGCATCAGCTGCAGCGATGCTCAGCGCCAAATGCGTGGCTTTTGTTATTTCCATTTCGTCTGAGTAGACGTCCTTCGTCCCATTGGAAAAGGTTATGGGAGATATGCCATAAATCAGCTTCGCCGTAACTCAGAGACAAATAAATTCAATTTTATATGACAAATTGGACAAACTTAAGTATTAACGAGCATCAATTCCTCTAGAGAACTTCAGCAATTATAATTATTATTGACAGCCACTGAAAGTGTAACATAAAGCTATCATAAAGAGAAGACAAACACCCCACCACTCCTCTTTTTCGTTTCACTTAGAAGTACTATATTCCCGAGAAAACAATAAGGGAGGGAAAATTTGACGAGGTAAATATTTCAAACTAGGAATAAAGTCATCCATGATGCGCCGAGCATAATTTGCATAAAAGTAAAGTATTTCCCTAAAAATACTTTCATCTCTTCTGGTGACCGATCAAACAATGAAGTCTTCCCGAGAGAAATGTACACTAATTACTATAATATTTCAGTTCAAATTGGTTCAATTAGAAATATTAAAGAACGAAATTAATTCTGAAAATATCAGTGTGCAAGAATCCTCGAATAATTGAGGATTTAGTGGAGGAAATTTAAAGTACCCCCTCACCCCACTAAACTACTTTCTGGAACTGCCGCTGAATAGGAGAGATTATTTAAAAACGTGAAACAGTAAAAAAAAATATATAAAGTTACGTATCGTAACATACATAATACGAAAAATACAGTACGCAAGCAATAGAATGGTATGAAATGAGACGTTCGTATTGGACGAGAGGATGTTTGCACGCGAGTGTAAGAATTGAGAATTGTTACAAAGGCGGGGGCGCTAAATAATTTAGCGTTTTCTAATTCACACCTTCCCCCGCCTTTGTAACAATTCTCAATTCTTACACTTGCGTGCAAACATCCTCTCGTCCAATACGAACGTCTCATTTCATACCATTCTATTCATTTCATACCATCTCATTTCATACCATTCATACCATTCAACGTATTATTTAAATGACCGCTTTCCAAGAAAGTCCTTTTAGAGGTTGAAACACCTTAAGACTTTTAACGCAGTCCTAAATCTTTTCTCCCCACACGTCAGATGAACATGTCCGAATTGCCGCAGGCGCCGGTTACCTCGTGGCGGTCCACATGCACGCGTGCTGGTGGTGCCTGCTGCGCCGGCGTTGGTTCATGTCGGAGCACCGGCTGGGAGGGCGGCTGGCCAGGATTTGCGGCGGGCGGGCGCGTTACCGGGCGTGCGCCGGGCAGACGGACAGGCGGACGGACGGACAGGCGCCGCGAGGCGTGGCGGGCGCGCGCGGGCGTGCGCGGGGCGTGCGCGTGCGGGCGGGCGCTAACGAAGGCGCGGAGCGGAACATCCGCCCACGCCGGCGCGGGCA
Organism: Teleogryllus occipitalis; assembly: GCA_011170035.1. Lineage (NCBI taxonomy): Eukaryota > Metazoa > Arthropoda > Insecta > Orthoptera > Gryllidae > Teleogryllus > Teleogryllus occipitalis. The sequence continues at coordinate 41,824 of BLKR01000796.1, read as the reverse complement.
CTTGCTGCTCCGGAGCGAAGCCTTGGCCTCCGCAGCTCTCTTCATTACGACCAAGCCTCGTACCGCTGAGGTGGCTCAGAGCAAGGAATAGAGCAAGGACGTCTTACAGGGGTCGAGTCTCAGGATTTTCGACTCTAGCCATCGACTTGGCTCAGGGCAATAGTTGACGTCACTGCGGTGCCTCTGACGAGGTCGTGATCGGGAGGTCGTGAGGTTCGAGTCCCGACGGCGGCAGGATTTTCAACACTAGCAAGATAACTAGCTCGCATTCAGCCGCTGACTGGAGGAGAATTCTAGCGGTCCGCTACTCGGATCGGTAGTTTTCCGTGGTTTCTCCGATCAACACCAGGCGAATGCCGGAGCAGAACCATAACAAACGGGTCACGGACCGTCCGCGATCTTTCCTTCCTCTTTCTTGTCCTATTCTCACACCTTACTTACAAACACTTTCACTTACATTCGGGAATCTATAGTTTGTGCCGACTGGAGCAATGCCTTGCTATTGGGACATACCTGGTTGCGGAAAAAACCGAAGGTCGGCGGCGGATCTCACCATCCAGCGGGGGAAGATCACCCCCACCTCTATGCACTACACCTACGGGACTAATGACCATAGCAGCTGACTCGCCAAGAAATACGAAATAAACACAGTCGTGAATTCATGGCCTCTGATTTTTTGGGAATTACCAAATATGCATTTTTTTGTTATTTGCAATTCTAATTGATTCATTTTAAATTAAGTATTACATGCTCTAATATTAGTGTACCTTTAGGTCTGGAAGATTTCTTTTTTGGATCAATCATCGGTATCTTCAGAAATCCAAAGTAGCGTCTATTCTCGAGAATTTTTTGAAAAAATATTCAAATTTAGCAAAACAATGTCACTATTAATTTTCAAGAATCTAGTTTTTATAACGTCAATAATTGGAGTATCTTCTGCTTGTGAATGGTAAAATCCTAAGGAATAAAATATTAGAATGCACTTTTAATGGTTTATATAATGTTAGTTGATTAACAATGAAGCAGATGAAGTTGTTTCCTGTTATAATTGTCCATATTTTTTGCCTTCTTGTAGTTGTGAATAAGTAAATCGAGCTTCTTTAATAAGCAGGCAATAAATATAGAATGAAATAAAAGTATATGCTTGTTAACAGTACTGGAGCACGGCAACAATTACCTTTTTTATTGTACCCATTGGCCTTCTCAAAATAGTCAAGTGTATCCAGTAGTGTTTTTTTCTCATTTCATATTTTACTTTAATTTGTTAACGACGTATTAACAAGACTTATCTACACTTCAGTTCTGCTTTGGGGCAGATATCTGATGTCACTGCCAATACGAGGGAAGCGTCATCTTCCTTGGACGATTCAAAACATTCTTAAGAAAGAACATGACACAGAAAAGTTACAAAAATGTTATCACTTACGAAAAACAACATTTGCTGGACCTGCTCAACTAGATAGATTGGCAATTTTATAATCATTGCAGCCAATGACTGTCGCAGGACAACAGCGTTATTTGATCCAATCTGCATTACAAAATTGGTAGTATGCGATATAAATGAAGACTCATTCAAGCCAAAGTCAAGTCACCCTTCCTATGTGGTTGAACTAATGCCCGCTAAGTAATTAATTATTTTGGAATTATTCATTAAGTGTTGTTCATTATCTAGATTTACTTAGCTGGCCGAGAATTCTGAACTTTATTGTTTTATCACTTCATGTCTACGCATACTACACTACTTTGTATTAAATCGATTTCATTTAATGAACAGCTCCACCAACATGATTTCAAAACTTTTAATACGGTGTTTATTGAGAAGTGGTTCCTGGGAATCATGCGGTGGTGGTGTCACATGACTGCAAGAGATTCCATTATACAAAAGATGTGATGAGGGAACTGATGAGAGAACAGTTAAATTCAGAAACGTCGGCAAGCTAAGTGAATATAGTTATTGATCAACTCCTTGTGAAACGTTTGTAAAGAAATAAGTGAGACTATTTTTTCGTGCGGAACATTGTTTTAACTTTATTATTGGAGTATATTATCGAATTCATGAGTAGCTGCAACATATCGATATTTTTTATCTACCGCGTGCACCTTTTTAACTTCAAAAATCAATAAACTAAATATGTCTTAAACTAAAATATTGTGGGAGTACTTAATAGTTAAATAACTTCCTTTGATGACCCTCCCAAATTATAGATGCCAGTCACGCTTCTACAAATTCTCTCTACAAGTTTACTAATTCTGGTGTCTGTATTAATTGACCTCTTCGTTAGAAATACTTTAGTAACCTATTCAACACCATTCGTAAGAAGAAGTTATTTTCTAGAATGAAGCAGGAATTATCACCAACGTGACTATCATGCAGCGGCGGAGAACATGTTGGGGTTCCATCGCAGAGTGTCGGTCTTCAAATTGCAGTTATTTCATGTGGACTCTCTGATCTAAATGAAACGACGATTGTAAGTTGCCATTGCGTTCCATTTCATCACTTCCCTCACTCATGTGCATCATTATATGCTTTAACTCATTATAATACTTCATTTTCTGACCCTGTCACCGTCCATAACGAAACCGGAATACCTGAGTGAATGAGTTAATGAGCTAATGGATACAGTACTAAAGGCCTCCCATCACACGCACGATTCAAATATACCTATAATTTTATTTATTTAAATAAAATTAAACTCTTCTAAACCGTCAGTGACCCTGTGCAATCCAAATCCTTCCTTCATAACTCTGAACCTTTCTCTTTCTCTACTAATCTGAGACAATCTCTTCCTTCTGCTCCTTCATTGCTTCCTGCTAATGAACAGTTTTCTGGAATATTTGAAATTAATTTTTTCTGAAGGCACACTCACGTGCGGACTCAAAACGCATATTTTATTCATTGAATCTCTTTTGTGTGTATGTCTTCAAACTTCTCATTTTACTTCAAATGACTATCGGTTGAACTTGAAGACTGTTAGGTTTCAGTAGTTCGTAAATACCCTCCTTCTCCTGTTGAACTGCAAACCGACAATAATAATGTCAGTACTAATCAGTATGGTTATACCTGATATGATGATAAAAACTGAATAGTTTGATGGATGGTGATTATAAGGATAAAATATGAATGATGGAGTAATGTTGAATGAGAGACAGGAAGAACGGAATAATCCCGAGAAAATCTGTCACGAGTATTACCGTACGATGCCGATCTCCCATGTCGTCCTCGTGATCTAGGAGAGCCCAGTAACACGTCTTGCCGATAACTCTAATCTATCATCGGCCTGAGAAATAACTCACCCGTCGTCGTCAGTGAATACAACACCAGGCGAATGCCGGAGCAGTACCCTATCAAACGGGCCACGGACCGCGCGCGATCTGTCCTTCCCATTCCTTGTCCTATCCTCTCCCCTTACACACACACACTCACACACACACACACACACACACACTAGCATGCACTACACTACCACATATCCCGGGAGACCGGTCGGGAGCTTAGAGCTTGTCCCGGCTGGGGCGGTGCCCCGCTGGTGGGAGAGTCCTGGTTAGGGGGAAACCCCACTAGCCGACGGTAGGTCGGCGCCGGATCTCGCCATCCAGCGGGGGAAGACCACCGCCATCTCCCGAGAAAAAAATGCACTATACTAACGGGACTAATGACCAGAGCCGTTGACGCGCCCGGAAACATGAAAAAATCAATCAATCAATCAATCAATCAAACTGAATACAAATTCTCGGGATCTTATAGATACTTCTTAAACGAATGGAACTCTAAAGTTCAAATTAATGAAACGTATAATTTCAACCCAAAAATAGAGTTGTAGCTTTCCTTTGAATCCTTCTCCGTTTATGTAGACGTGTGACTAATAAAAGTGCAGGCCGGCGGAGTTTGCTATTCGTTACATTGAAGGAATACGTCTTGTTCGCCACATGTCTCTCTGATCCCCCAGGCGTGGGAATTTGCTAGGGGCCCCAGGCATGCGGGACTCCGTTAGCTAGCCGGCAAATCGACAATCGATGTGCGAAATTGCCAAATTTATACATTTGTAATTTCAACCAAGATTAAATAGTCACTAAGGTTTATCGACAAAAGCCTGTCTCAATTCTTTACGTATTTTAAAACTTTACTACTTGATAATACTGTAATTTTATCTGCCAAAACCTTCCTTGTTTTGCCGCCAACCTTCTTAACATTGTAACTCTGTTACAGTACAAGTTTTATAAATTATTTGTGAAATTATTCACTGAAACCTATCAGCTTTCCCCTGCTTGCAAACCAACTTTCGTCAACAACTTTTGTGTCTATAGGAAATCGTTTTCCGACCAACTTGTGGTCACATGATATGATGGTCACATGATACGATTGTGGTCACATTGATATGAGATGATCTTCTTCAATACGTACACATTTCCTTTACGTGGGAGGTCACAACGTATCAGCGATTCCGTTTTCTCCATTCAAATTTCACACTGATCGCCCGGGATGTGAACCCCGGCTCCAGTGGTGGAAGGCGAGCGGTCTACAGGAAGGCGAGCGAGTCGCCCTCAGAAACGGTAATATGTCGAAAGGAAGCCGCGGATTCCTGTCGTCAATCGCTGTCTTGCGCATGCGCGTGGAAAGGTCGTTGCCGCTTCGCATTCTCCGCCCCCGCCACCACCCCCGCCACCGCCACCGCCACCCCCGCCTCCGACGCCGCCGCCGCCGCCTCCGCCGCAGCCTCCACCTCCGCCGCACCCTCCGCCGCCGCCGCCGCCGCCGCCTCCGCCTCCGCCTCCGCCGCCTCCGCCGCCGCCGCCTCCGCCTCCGCCGCCGCCGCCTGCCTTCGCCGCCGCCTCCGCCGCCGCCTCCGCCACCGCCGCCGCCGCCGCCGCCGCCTCCGCCGCCCGCCGCCGCCGCCGCCGCGCCGCCGCCACCGCTGCCGCCGCCGCCGCCGCCGCCGCCTCCGCCTCCGCCTCCGCCACCGCCGCCGCCTCCGCCGCCGCCTCCGCCTTCCGCCTGCCGCCTCCGCCGCCGCCTCCGCCGCCGCCTCCGCCACCGCCTCCGCCGCCGCCTCCGCCGCCGCCTCCGCCTCCGCCGCCTCCGCCGCCGCCTCCGCCGCCGCCGCCGCCGCCGCCGCCTCCGCCACCGCCGCCGCCGCCGCCGCCGCCGCCGCCGCCGCCGCCGCCGCCGCCGCCGTCCGGGCGTTTAGCACAGGGATTAGCACCTCCACCTCCGGGCGGCGACGCGCAAACGACGACCGCGAAGCGCCCGCCGCGTGCACCTTTCGCCAGCACTAATCAGTCTGTGTCACGCGGAAGAGCTTCCAGGGGGCGCGGCCTCTAACTAGCACGCTTTCCGGGAAACACTCGATTCCCACGGAATGAATAATACGACCACTTCGCGAAGGAGAGATAAGATGATGACGCCGTGCTAAAAAAAAGGCAATGAATTTGTAATTTGTCTGGCGACAGGCTTGTTTACTGTTTAATGTACTCTGGCACTGCAGCCTCGTCGGACTATGGCCATACCATGGCATTCCAGCCTGACAGTGGCGGATCCAGAAGTGGGCTATGGGGGCCGTGCCTCCCTCCCCCCCCCCCCAAGATCTGGAGTTTTTCGTTCGTTACCTTCCTTTATTTGTCAAAATTTATTTAAATACTTATTTATGTTATAATTATGTAATTATTTAAAAAAATAATATTGTACAGTTTCATATACACTACAAAAATAATATAGAATATAATAACAAATGTTTTTATTTAACAAAAATCTGTGATCCCCCACCCCCCCAAAAAAAAGAAACATCAGCGGGTATTGGCCCGTGAGATCTGTCGTAAGCAGGTCGCAGCCCTTTACGCCATATATTTGCCATTCTGTAAGTGTGAGGATTCCCCTTGCCAACCATATGTACTGGGGCATGTCAGTGAAAAGAGCCAGTTTAATTTTTGCCCTATCCGGTAATCGAATCCAGGGTCGCGGCATGGAAGGCTAGCTTGCAACCCATAAGTCACTTGGAGGCCATTTCTATTACTATAATGTAATTAAAATACCGGAATCCATGGCGTAGAGGCAGGGGGTCTATGCCTCGCCTCCGCTCCCGCTGCCACCCTCGCCACCTTCGCCACCTTCGCCGCCGGTCCGGACGAGCCGGGGCGGGGGTGCGATGGGAATTCCCTCCTTTGGCAACAACAACAACAACAACAAAAAACAGTCATCTGAATGATTCCTTGGTTCCTTCCATACCATTGGAATGACAACTCTGAAGGATGCTTTTTCCGTTTCAACTTCATTCAGGATTAAACATCAATACAATAATAAACCAAATAGCACGAATATCACACAACTTCTACCAAAACCTAACAAACATATCAGCAGCATCCCATTACAAACTACCGAAAAATCCAACCCATAACCGAATATAAAATAGATTTCCTTTTGAAACCTTCCTCAAAATTTTAGCCGGCCATGATTCTTAACCCCGAGGTTCTTCCCTAGAGTATCCTCACCAATGTATAGATTAAGTGAGCTTAGATATTTTTACTAGAATAAGTCTGTAAAGTAATTGTACGGAACTATGTAATCCATCCAAAATTAATAAATGTGTTAAAAAGAGGAATTATGGAGTGGAAGCAAGGGTCAAGGAACTTTAGGATGTAAAAAGGCAGTGGAATGATAACTGACGGCAGGGAATGTCACATGAAAGATTTCAGTTGACGTTAAACGCCAGATGATGATTAAAATAAATAACATATAATATACTTCCATTTATATGCGATTTTGATAACATGAATTCCCAAATGTAATTGGAATTATCGGTTTATTATTATTGATTTATCGGTTTGCATGTAGTGTTTAGAAGGTAGTAAGTTTCAATAAGGAGATTTAGAGTCTAATCATAGTCTCGGTGTCAGGTATTCATCAGCATGAAAGACCTACCGTAGAAACATTCTACAAAAGTGAAATACTGCTGCTGAACCCGGGGGTCCTTCTAATGGAAGTATTTTGAGAGTCCAATATTGAAATTTAAGAAAAATATTTATTGTAAAATTAACTTGTAAGATGCGACAAAGTGGCACATTAAAATAGATATTCCTGTAAGAAAAGGCAGAATTTAATTAAAAGCCAACCCACTAACCTAATATCACTGCTATTCTTTGACAAGAATATTAACACATCAAATGAGTGGTAACTGTATGATGACATCTCTGTTTTTAGGTTTTGAAACGATCCTAAATAAGCCTTATATTATTTTTCAATTTTATATCGAAGGATTTTTAAAGTATTTACATTCTAAGCTGCAAAGACCATGGACATTATGGTGTTCTAAGTAATACAGAATACACTCGTGAGTTACACATTGAACAACTAAACCAAACACATTTGCAATTTTAAGTATGCCGCCACATAAAGATATACAATTGGGATTTATTGTAAAACATTAAAGAGTTAGAACAGTCCATTTTGTGCCCAGAATTGTTTTATGAAGTGTAGTCATACTGAAGACTCTACATGCTATCAGAAACTTATGTCTTGGCGAATTGCTTTTCCTGGAACGGCTAGCAGTTATGAAATCGGACCGACACGATAACAAGATATATTTTGATCACGTTCAAATTCCGTTTCCTGTTAAGAGATCCGCAAATGCGGCAACAACCGCTGACATAATTATAATTTTGTTGAATTTCCGTAGTCGAAAAATAGATATTCAGCCTTTTTGCCGAACTCATTTGATACTAATATAGAATGTCTAAATTTTCAAAATTGTGCGAATTAGAAATAAACGAACAGGGTTTGAAAAACTCTTTGCCAACAGAAAATTTATTCCTATAAATAGGGATTTTTGAAGAATTTTTCAGAGTTTCATCTCCATATCCGAAAATAAATAGTAACAAAAAGTGCTGTTATTTACATAATATGCAACGTACGATTCAGGAGCTACAGCTGTTCATAAGCGAATGCCGAGTCTTTTGATTAACAGTTTTCAATATTCAAGGAGTCTAAATTGTGAGTTTTATATTCTGTCAATAATTTGAGATTTCATTATTAGAAAAATTAAGACCTAATAATGATTTAATGAGATAAGTGTGAAATATAGAAATGGTTGACAATGTAAGTGGGGTATATCAGTCTGACCTAATCAATCAGATCAAAGGGATTTGGTTCAGAACTAAGGGTTTCAAACACAAACTCAATATTTCAGAACAGTAATTTTGAAGAATTTGAACTCAGCAAAAAAAAAATTATTTCCTGACAACAGAATTTCTAGTATTATCAAATGCAAATCCCTTTGACCTGTTAGATTATGTCAAAGTGACTTACACAACCCTTTCTCAACCCTTCATATAGAATTGAAAGATTATTTATATGGGATACGTTCCTCTTTACGCATTTGGTTTGCTTTGCCATCGCCTTCTACATCACGATCACACAGTGGAAATATCAATGCCTTTCGCGAACTCCAACCTGCAACCCCGCGTATCACGATTGGCGTCGCAGCTTTTTGTGCCGTTAGATTGGCTGCCAATGAGTAGTTTATCGAAAAGTCATTCGTCCTTCCAAAGCATAAGACGTCCTTCATTTGTTTGACAACAAAATGCTCATGCATCGATTGCGCTAGTGTTTACATCTCGAATACGGATACGAAGGCCGAATAAGGATGGTATTTCGAGAAGAAACTTACTACACTCTTGAGAAATAGAACAAGCATGATCTGCTGAACTGAAGACATTAAAAATGAGAAAATAATTCGTGAAGATAAGTTTCTTATTTCTTTATAGTTGTTCTAAAAAGTACAACAATTATTTAGATTAATATATCTCGTTAACATAATAATCTCCTAATTAACATAACCACATTATTCATGTTAACCAAGGCAGGTTACTACAAGTTGTGGAAGAATTAAATGAAGAAAGAGAAGCAGAACAAGTATGAACGGAAGTGATGAGAAGCCTTGCAAGATTCATCCTCACCAGGGTGGTGCCCCTATCGATTGCAATATGATCCGATTCCTCCAACGGAAATCCAGCTTAGCAGGATCTACCAATATGCATGTACAGTTTAGTAGGAAGATCTTCTTTCTCGACATTGACAATTTCTTCGGGGTGTTATTTTCTACAGAAAATATAAATGATAGGGGGCAAATAACATATCTAATAACAATTAATGACAAATGTTGAACTCGATGGTAGTTTGTTTACTCACGATTCAAACAACGGGGAAAATGACGCATATCTTCATTTTAGAAACAGAAAACGAACCTTCTTGTCTCGTACTGTACACCGAATAGATTACTGACAATGCCACTGTCACTTGACGCCTCTCTTAACATCATTGCTATTGATCGCCTCCCTGACCGTCACCACCACCAACACCAACACTACCACCACCATCAAGAACAACAATGGAACACAGATGTCACGTGGCCGGACTGATGGAGTGCAAAAAACAAAATACAAATAAAAGTAAATGAAAATACCATAGCGGAAAACATTCTCTGAAGCGTAAAGACTAGAGGAGAGGATTCTAATGTCCATTCTAATAGTGCGAACATAACATGTCGACAGTTCAATGGTGTTGATGGCAGTAGATGTGATGCACAGTAATACACTCAGTAAAATATTGACATTCAGTTGTTTAGCTTTCAAAACTCGTGAAACAATTAAATGCCAAACCAACATTAAAATGATTGGAAAATAAAAAATATCAAAACACACATTTGATTGTAAAGTTACACAAAATGGATATAGAACCACCTAATTAATAGGTCTTTTTTTTTTTTTTTTGCATTGTTTCCCAAAGACGTTGCTTCGCGTGACTTAGCTCTCAAAGCACGTGAAACAATAAAATGCCAAACCAACATTAAAACGATTGGAAAACGAAATATCAAAACACACATTTCATAGTTGTGAAAGTTACACAGAATCGGATATAGAGCCACCATATGAGAACGTCCTCTCTTGCATTGGTTCCCAAAGATGTTGCACCTCGCCATGTGCAGCGCGTGACTTACCCGTGGATGGAGAGGTAGAGCGGCGGCAGCGGCGAGTTCATGGCTGCGGAGGCGTTGGTAGCGGCGCGGGCGGCCCGGGGAAGCGCGTGGTGCGGCGTCGGCGACCGAGCGACTGGCGGCCGGGCTCGCCCGCTCCTCCGCCCCGCCCCGCCCAGCTCCACGCCGCCTCGCGAACTTCGATAAGGGGTTACGTGGGGGTGCGCGCGATAACGCGCCGGCCGCCGCGGCGACGGCGACGGCAGCGGAGGCGTTTCAGGAACCGGAGATAAAGCGAGCGGGCGGCGGAAGGGACGACGCGCGACTGGCAGAGGCTGGTGGAACCTTCGATGGACGATTTGGAGAGGGAGCTAGAACCAGAAGCAACGGGAATAGCGGAAAATGAATGACCAAAGCTCCGGAAATTGAGAGTCTGGAAGAAATGGCTGATTGGACACGCTGTTTTGGTTATGGTGGCTGCTGGGAGGAAGCCGGATTGGAAGAAACGATGAGGGTTACAACAAATGAGACTTGAAAAGTTGCTCGGAGGACGTAGGAAGAGACTGTGGAAAGATGATGGAAAGTACCGGTCAATGAACTGCTCTAAACTAAGTTGGAAGGCAAAACGGTAGAAATACAGATGAAGCAACAAGCTGGAAATTTGCCGAAGAGGTGAAGTTTGAGAAGAAGAAAACACCGGGGACTTCTCATTCAGAAAACTACTGAGGAAGTAAGTTGCTCTTTCAACGAAGGAAGAGTTGTGAACTGGTAAGCTGTGAAAATAGAAGACCCCTCAATGGACTAAACCGTATGGAAAAGACTGCACAAGCACCTATGTAGATGAGGCGACAATGGAAACTGCGAAGTAGCTGTGGTGTACGGTTGAACTCTGATGAGCAGATAACCCAGGAGATTGCCAGGCTCCAATGGTAAAGCAGCAGGAGCTACTGGGCGAGTGGAGAACGGATGCTGCCGCGACAGGCAATCTCTAGGAAAAGGCAGAACAAACACTTTTAAAAGAGGCGACAATGGACACTGGGAGGTAGGCGTGGCGTATGGTTGAACTCCGATGAGCAGATAACCCAAGAGACACCCAAGCTCCAAAGGTGAAGCAGCAGAAGCCGGAGCTATTGGTCGCGTACAGAGCGCTTTCTGAGAGGCAACGCGGGCTCGCGGCGGCGCGCGGGAGCGCGATACACTTCCGGCGTGCGTCTGTCGACGTGTGACGTCCGGCGCGCTCTGACCTCCCGCCCCACGCAGGTGCGCGGCGCGTCGGGGCGAGTGGCGCGGAGCGGCGTGGGTGGAAGCCCTGTCGGGCCCGCGAGGGGGTCGTGCTTGGCTGCGTCGCCGACCACGTGCGCCCGACGATGGGTTGCGTGCACGCGCGCCGTGCCTTGCCATGCCCTGCCGCGCCACGCCGCGCTGCGCTGCGCCACCAGCGGAACTAACGCGGCGCGCCGAGACGCCCCCGCGGAGAAGACGCGACCGCTTGCGCCGACTTCGGACGACAGCCGGACAAAAGACAGGGGGAAATGGCTGGCCGAGGGCTCTGTAGTGGTGCATCCTTCTTCTTCATCATCACCGGGAGTGGTAGCTCAGTGCATCAACTGATGTTACTGCAGCGCCTCTGACCGGGAGGTCCTAGGTTCGAGTCCTGATGGCAGCAGGATATTCGACACTAGCTTTTCAGCTAGGTCTAATTCAGTCGCTGTCTGGAGGAGAATTCTAGCGGCCGGCTGCTCTGATCGGTAGTTTTCCGTGGTTTCTCTGATCAACACCAGGCGAATGCCGGAGCAGTACCCTACCAAACGGGTCACGGACCGCACGCGATCTGTCCTTCCTCTTCCTTGTCCTATCCTCTCCCCTTACACACACTCACTTACACTAACATACACTACACTAGCACATATTCCGGGAGACCGGTCGGGAGCTTAGAGCTTGTCTCGGCTGGGGCGGTGCCCCGCTGGTGGGAGAGTCCTGGTTAGGGGGAAACCCCACTAGCCGACGGTAGGTCGGCGCCGGATCTCGCCATCGAGCGGAGGAAGATCACTGCCATCTCCCGAGAAAAAACATGCACTACACTAAGGACTAATGACCGAAGCAGTTGACGCGTCCGGAAACACGAAAAAATCAATCAATCAATCTTCGTCATCGTTGTCGTGGCCTTCTTCGTCGTCCTCTTCATTTTCTTCATCTCTTTCTTCGTTTCATTCTTCTTCGTTTCCTCCTTCTTCGTCATCTCCTTCATCATCGTCTCCTTCGTCATCGTCGCCTCTTTTGCCATCGTCTCCTTCGTTTACTTTTTCGTCTACTTCTTCTTCGTCTCTTTCTTTGTCTCTTGCTTCGATTATTTCTTCGTCCACTTCTCCTTCGTTGACTCCTTCTTCGTCTCCTTCGTCTCATTCTTCTTCGTCGTCTTCTTTCTCTCCTTCTTCACTGTCGTCTTTCTCACCTTCATTCAATCTGCAATCCAACACGCAACTTGTCCTCTTCAAGTATTTCCTTCCAATTGTTTATATATTTGGAACGTTTCTTCCAATTTTTAATCCATACAATTTTCAGGTTCTGGACACACCATTTTTCCAACAAATTTGCCGCCTTCCCTTCCTTTGCGTCGCTGGAGATTTCATATTTGCTTCGTGCCTCTTTTAAAATCCCTCTGTACTAAATGTTGTTGTTTTTTTTTCAAGAACAATCAGTGATTAAAACATCTGATTTACAGGTCTCAATTACATATATATTAGATATCTGTGAAGTCCTTTGTCATACATAATCGTGCGTGGTGAAACAGGTTATAATCACTACTTCAGATCTCGAAAGGGAGGCATAGCTGTAGAGCCCCCTAACACTAGTGGTATTTTCCTCTGCTCACAGGAAGATTTGGAGTCGTGAAAAGAGAGGGTGAATAGTACCTTGATGCAATGGAAAGGGTGTATCATAGCGCGCCTCCCAGAAGAGCAACCAATAAACAATTACGGGTCACATGACGCGTGTGAACGCTAAATGACTGATGGTTCCAGGCAGGTCGACTGCCAAGGTCATTAGTCCCGTAAATGTAGTGCGTGTTTCATCGAGGGAGGTGGCGGTGATCTTCCCTCGCTGGCTGGGGAGATCCGGCGCAGACCTGCGTCAACTTGCGGAGATTTTCCCCAACCACGTATCTCGCACCAGCAAGGCACCGCCACAGCCGGGACGAGCTCTAACAGCTCCTGACTGATCTCCCGAGTGGCGTGGTGGTGTAGTGCATGCGAGTGTAAGTGTGTGTAAGTAACGAGTGAGAATAGGACAAGAAAGAGGAAGGAAAGATCGCGCGTATTGCGTAGCCCGTTTGTTATATAGCTAGCTATGTAGCTAGTGACGAAAATCTTGCCAGCGTCGGGGCTCGAAACCCATGTAGGACCTTCCGGTCAGAGGCACTGCAGTGACATCAGTTGATGCACTGAGCCACGTTTGCCGGTTACGAACGCTAAAAGAGAGGTACTTTAAAAAGTGATCTGATGAGGTATTCAATTTTACTCTGATAATTATATTACTCCATGAATGTTATTTTTAGACTAGAAATTCCTTAACTTTATTTCATATATTGTTTTCTATGGGAACGTATTCTTTTTCCACGAGTCATCGTGCTTCATCGTTGTTTCACTCATCGTAGTATCCTTATTCTCCATTTCTGTTATTTTCGTATGATGCCCACAAATAACTGACAGTATAGTGTTGCGTGTTCCAGATTCGTCCACCTATTGGAATCCCTCTTGCCTTTGTATCTTGATTGATAATTTGATTGAGGATGGCTTTCAACTATCAAAGATGAGAATTTTTTGAGCTCCAAGTGACAGTAACATCTGTAAGGGCTTAACTCTTCTGGGTACTTCCAATCAACAGCAATTTAATTCCACTGGTCTAAGTAATTCTATTTGGTAATAACCCCTTAGCAATATTTGAATGTTTACCCATACACAATGTCAGGAATACACGCGTTCATGTAACACTAATATCAAAGGCTTACCATTCGAAATTCCAACACCTTGTGCAGCAGTTTTCACTTTGAAAACTATGAATTAAAAATTTCACAAAGATCGCTCAGGTCCAGAAAATGTAATGTATTTTGTTTTGGTTTAGATTTTACTTCTTTATATTGCTTCTTCAAATCAAAGAAAAAGAAATGAATTATAATTATTAAATCAGTGATAATGCTTTTGGTACTATGATTTATATTTGATCAATACTAAATATTACATGGTCATAATTTTGTTGTTGTGTGTATACTTTGTTTATATAAAAAATGCAACTATCATCCACATAAGTAATCAGTTCTCCTCCAAAAATAAAATTAAAATAATTAAATAAAATTAAAATAAATTGAAAATAAAATTAAAATATAAGGTCAACAGAGTATTAAAACATTATCTTATATTATTATCTATTGACGTATGTCAAATATTTATGTTCATAACTAATTAAGTGCATGAATATAAATGAAGTGAATGATTGAGTGAATAAATCTTAGTAACTTTGACAAACATTCGCCAAATAATACCATCTCGGTAAAAATGTATTTCTTAGCATATAATACAACTATGAAATGGAGTCTCTTGCAAATGCACACTTCTAAATACTATAGCTGCATACATACTATATAAAATTATATATCTCATGAGATTCGAACTTCCCGCTAATTCCCATCGCCCAACGGCTTGACAAACTTCAATAGAAAAAAGACACCCGCTATTAACATCATTAGGACATTATCAGGTTGCAACAGACGATTTAGGTAAATATATTGAAAAGGTTATTAAGTAATGAATCCAACTTATTTTCCAGCCCAATTTCTTCTGGCAAAACATTGGCATCCCGGCCGCAGCGCTCCCCGCCTCAGCGGCGATTCCCAGCAACTTCTTCTCTTTCCTGCTGCCCAACTAACGCAAAGGTGCACATACTTTTTCCATCGCTGACAATGTTGGCATGAACTCGAGTCTTATATCTGCCTAGTAGTGCCTGGTTCTCAACATTGCATCGAAAAGCCATAGAAGGTGGATGATCAAAACTGTAAGTTATGTATTGATTGGGTAATTGTGTGTACAATTGTTTGCGTGTAAAGAAAAAAGTAAAGCGAAGTTTATGTAGCCATTTACATTGAGATACACACATGGTCGTCGAGTAGAGTTTGAACAAACTGTTCAATTATAACTTTGGATATGATATTTAACTGTATATATTTACAGCCAATGTTAGATTTTGTTTCGTTGGGATATTGAATCATTTATTTTAGTTCTTTATAGTTGCCTCCTCAGCGGCAGGCCAAATACGCCAGCCATTGTGGACTGATAGATAACCTTGTTAAGGAACGCTTCCATGCCGCGGCGCTAAAAATGTTGCTGCACCTTCCCGACGAACTCCAATTTGTTTTAAAATTAATTTTTTGCAGCACTGAGAAGCCACGCGGAGTATATTTTAATTCTTTGCAGACAGGTTTGCTCTGTAGATAGAAACGTAACATTTTCGTCCTATGCAGTTTCTTGTATCAGAGGCATGGATATTCGGAGATCATATAACTGCTCTTTTTAATGTAGTAGGAAGTAATTGGCATCAATAACTTCATAAAAACTGAAAAAATGATAAGTTTATTATTTAGTAATTACCATTAGTTTTTTCTGAATTACGAAATACTCTGCAATATCTTGTCGGGGATCATGTATTATACTGTAAACTTTTGCCTCGTTATTGTGCGTCGACGAAGTTATTGTAAAGATTTTGATTGAAAGGAAATAAATGAGTAGATTCTTCCAAAGAATGTTTTTTCAGGATTATTGCCTCGGATGGTTTGAGATAAAGGCACATTCTCGAAAAGAAGTTCGTAGGGCACAAATGCCTCTGCAAGCAGGTTGGTGCTGAATTAGATATTTTTTGTTGACATTAACATAAAATAATATGCCTATTTTTTAATGACTGAAACTGTTAACTAAAGGTTGGGTAATTATGAAGATACAAATAAGTTTAAAATACTGAACATTATTTTCAGATGTATATTTTGTAGCAAATGAGACCTAGAATAAGGAAAGTTGTGGATTGTACTGAAGTTTTATTCAATCGATTTAGAACTTTCAATGGCGTCACCATCATCAGACCTGACAAGAAGTTAAACACTGGACTTGTCTAGGATTAGCCAGGCAGAGCAGCCGGCCTTGCCCCTGTATCGCCGACTGCTCGCAAGTCGCCCGGAGGAAAGAAATCGCCCCGTTCGCTGCTGACCTTCGCCGCCAAGAGAACTTCGTTTGTGCAGCGTTGTGAACGCACGACTAATTTACTGCAACGCGCATTCAATCCACTTTAGCGTGGCCAACCCTAGATATTTCAGGGACTGAAGTTAAATCCTGGAACGAGAGGTCGGTAACGATGTTACCATACCGGTGCGCGCAGTGCATTTGCTTCCAGTTGAAAACTGTAGAATTCTCATCTGTTTCAGACTTACCCATCTGTTGCTTCTCTCGCTTTTACTTCGCCCTGATGTTCGGGCTCTTACTAGGGGAGGGAGCGTCCTTCTACGGGATGTGAAGGCTCTACCGAAGCAGCACTGAGCTAGCTGCTCGATTATTGACTGTCCTTCCTGCATCTGGTACTATGTACATCCTGCGCTCTTTGCTCTGCAGACGGGTATCTAAGTCTCTTTCCGAAGAGAGCACGTTTTTCACGCAAAACGTGACGAAAACTATCACAAGCATTTTGTGTGATAACGTAAGCGTTCGAAGGGTTAATTTGAAAGATCGGCGTCATCCTGACAGCAGATCCAGCAGTTATCTGAATGGATGGTACTACTCAATTAAAAAGTTAATGAAGGCTTCAGCATGAACTTGACAATGCAAAAAATATCTCGGATCAATAGTAGGTGAAAGAAACCTGAACCGGTTGGAATTAAAAATATTGACACATATTTTGGCACAATATAATGAAAATACATTTTTGTTTTTCAGGTGGCTATACAAATTGTTGTTGTTGTTATTATTATTATTATTATTATTATTATTATTATTATTATTATTATTATTAATGCTGTTGTCATTTTTTGTTTCTTCCTGAGTTTGGTTTTTGGAAACCTGGCTCTCGGTTAGTGAATGGTGGTCTACATCGCACACGGTTTGGTTTTAAGATATGCTTACTTATGTTTGTAGATTATACATTAAGCTTTTAGATTCTGTAAGAGCCAAAAATAGCATTTTGTGTTAAATACTATGGTAAATGTGTATTTGGTGGAATTTGACGCAGCTGTTTTGCTTCCTTGCTTTTGCAGTTTGTCATTTGACATAAAGAAGGTATTTGAACATTGGCGGCAAGCTGCATTACAGGCTTGAGAATGTATTAGTTTAAGTAAAAAGTACACTTTGCATTTGTTTTCGAAGACAAGTTACCAAGAAATTTGATGTCAATGAGTTTTATGTATTTCGAGGCAGAGCAACATCCTGTGCAACAATTTCTTAAATCTGTGTGTTTGAACATTCGCAGCTGCATCGCACGTATACAATTTATTAGCGAATATTGTATATTTTTACTTTATATTTAGTAAAAAGGTAATATAAATTGAATAAGATGAAAATGTTTGGTATATTTCAACGTCACTGCACGACACTGGACGGCTTGTCACGGAACAATATTTCAGCATGTATTTCTGTCACGCAATGTATGGTTGTGCCATTATTTCTCTTGATATGAGCATTGGATTCGTGAGAAAGCATGTTCGAAGAACTATGCTGGTTAAATTGTTATGAAAGATTGTTTTTTTAGCAGTTGCTATTCACCTTGCGTTTGTGGCTTATTGCGGAATCGTTGTCCTTCCATACTAAGGAATACATGAATATGGCAAACTACATCGCTTAATGTTGCATTGATGTTTACTTTTCTTGAATTGTTTTACTTCTGAAAATTTGAAGTAATATGGCCTCGCGTGTTTAATCAAATACGCAAATTATAAGGGGTATGTGATATTTCATGTTTTGTTCTCTGCCTTTCTATCCTCGTTGGTGTTAAAAAGTATTGGAGTACAGATTTCAACAATAATTGTTGAACTTGAATTATTGAAGTTCTTAATTGTATGAGGTAGACAAAGCTTCTCTAAAGTGCAAAATATATTGGAATTTGGGAGTATGTTGTTTGACCTTGATCGCCGAATATTTCAGAGGTTTGATTTCACGTGTTGTAAGAACATAAAGCACTTAAGATTATAAGAACTATTGTCCTATATTCCAAAAGTGTGTGAAAGTATGTCCTTCTTACTCTCGGAAGCAACTTGTATTTCATGTTATTTATAATGTACATTTGTGGATATTACCCTGACACTATGCATTTACACATTTTACCTGTGCGTCACAGATGGTATTACGAAGCTTCCTATTGATAGTTAAAACGCCTCTTATTTGTAATACGATTTGGTGATCTACCATTAAGTAAAATAGTTTGTACAATTAAGTAAATTAAGTTTATTTTGTGATGTCACTATTTCATTGGCATATTTTGTGGGCTTCTGATATTGTTTAGTTGGCAGTTGTTTGTTGGATGCCTTGAAATCATAGGCATCAAAATTAACTTGTTGCTGCGGCGTTACTTTTATACCATTACTACTAGTTTAAATTGTAAAATTTTAAATTGTGGAATCTTAATTTTAAAAAGTAAAAGGTAAATGATAAAAATAATAAGAAATCAAGCAGTTGCTAATATTACGAATGTAAGCTGATACAATTGACCGTGAAAGTGGTGACTGAATGGCAGAGACGACAAATGCTGAAAGGTTTCTTGATGGGAGTACCGTGGATTATGTATTTATTCTTAAGAGTTGTATAGAAATGAATCTAAAAGTTAAAGAACTCCATGAAAACCATGTATTTCAAGCAACAGCAGTGTTCTGAATAGGACATAGAGGTGTCAACGAAAATCAGTGAAGCTGTGAAATAATTGTGCAACGTTATCAACACTTGCCCTAAACATTTTAATATTGTAAGGTAAAATAACATAGGGTATACTCCTTATACGTTTTCGTGCATTTTTTCTTTCGTCTGCTTTTTGTCACGGTGTCTGTGAAAGTGTAAAAGAGCTGTTCATTAGCATCGAAATCTATTCGAGCCTGCACGGATGAAAGGTTAAGAACATTATACTGGTCATAAGTCAAAATGTTAGGTATTGACTCCAAAACGGCAACTATTTGATACTGGTTCTTACTTAATGCCAAATAAGTACATAATCCGATTTATTATAAATGCACAATCCAGTTACTCAGTATATTACAATTGAAATGGTAATGCAGAGGAGTACTTTGCAAATATTTTTTTGCAACTTTGCAAATATTTTCGTGGATGGAACATAAGAGAGAGGTGAATTGACGATTCAAGCCTATGTGGTTGCGTACCGAATTTGGTACTTCTTTTCTTCTTTATAAGATGAAGTTTATCATGCCTTCTCCCATACGTCGGTTATGTGTTACATCTTAGTGCTGGTTTGCAACTAATGCAACATAAGAAATCAAAGTGGGTACAGAAGGTTCAAATTCACATAGCAGGTAGCGACGGAGAATTCATGGTGACTATGTACATAAAATGCTACACATTTGAACTGCTCGAAAAGTTAAGTTGACACTACCATGAATCAGTATTGTTTCGCGTCTTTTCTCCCAAACATCTTGTACTTAACGGTATATTGGAAGAACCTTCCCTACAGACGAATTAAAAATCCAAGTTGTTGAAGCCAATGATGTGAATTCTCTTACGTGATATTTAATAACGATGATGATGATGATGATGATGATAATAATAATAATAATAATAATAATAATAATAATAATAATAATAATAATAATAATAATAATAATAATATAAATGCTGTATTTTATTTTGATATTAATGCTAATTTCATTTCATTAGCAAGAATTTTAGAATTTTTCAGGAAGACTTGCATGCAACGTGTGAGATCTAGAGGTACCACTACAACCTAGATTCATTCAAAAAACACTGGGAATGTGTCAAGAATTCAGCGGTATGGATTCTCTAATAAAGGTGAGAGGATTCTTAACATATTCGCTCATGAAAATACTTAATTATTTTCCCTACATTTCATTAGTTTAAAATTGCTCTATTCATTCATACTAAAGCATTTTCCGCGTACACAACGTTGCCGATGCGATCTTAACATGAATTCGGAGCGCCTGAAATAAAGTTCTACCTCTACATCCGTAATTGTCCACTAGTTTTCATTACGAGAGGGTCTTATTTGAAATACAAAATACGTTTGCTGTATACACAAGGTTTATCAGGAGCCATTGGTATAGTGAATAGTAGTATCGTGAACCCAGTAATAGGGTACCTGATGGGGTACGGCTGGGGGAGAAGCAAAATCCCTCCCCTCAAATCAAAGCGATAAGATAGTAATCTGTTAAAAATATGTATTACTTTTCGATCGAGTTACGAACGTGCCGTTTAAATCACGAGCAAATGGTTGAAATTACCTCTGCTTCGCAAACAACCGCTCATCCTTAACTCTGGTTCACCCTTTCCATAAAGCAGGGATGGTAGGCTTCACAATTCATGGCGAAGATTCGGTAGTCATAGAAGCGCAGTAGCATTACATTGCTAAGTAAGATACTGTAACATGGTATTGTAAACGAAAATTTGAAATGTTCCGTTTCAACGTGTAAATATTTTAAAATGTGGCAGAATATTACAGAAAAATGTAGTATTAGGAAAAATATCTAAAAGTATGCAATTTATCAAAATGTTAAAATATGTAAAGTAAGAATGGTTTCAGTTTATTCGGAATGCGTTTTAAACTGTAAAAAAAATATTGAATGGTTGTCTTGTTTCTGTAAAAACATGTAATTACATGGGTATTCGTTCCCTAGTGATCATGCACTGTATTTACAAATTCTTTCAGATGGTGTGCATTGCAACGAAGGAGAGTTAGAGGTACCAACTCTTTCTATTCGCATTAAAATCCCACATGTGCAGCTACATGGGTAATTAGTGATGGGAATTCTTGTTCATTGAGGAGACCCAGAATTCGGACTTTTGAAAATTATGTAATATTGTCACAGTCCAGTAATACTAACTTTCAGGTAGTTTATATTTAATACAAAATGTATTCGTTAATGTAAGAAAATAACAGAATATTAAGGCTCGTGAATGTTTGAATATTTTCCATGTATTTAGTATTTTTCAGGTAAGTTGTATTCTATTCCAAATGTCAGAAAACAGCTATGTCGGGAATCCAGCAATGTGAGTCTGAGTTTTTACTCTTTGTAGAAATGAGAGCTAAGTATTTCAAGTTTAAAAATGTTGAAATATTACCGCTGTATCTATTAGTAATAAATAATGCATAACTCTTTTTCAGATAGATTGTATTTCATTACTCATGTTAGCGCTGCAGGTAGTGTGCGTGACCACCCTATTACACGTACTAAAAAGACCGTGAGAGACTACAGCAGTAATTCAGCGATGAAGGTTGTTCATTCAATACGAGAAAACTTAGGTAACTTGACTCCTAAATATGTTGCAATATTGCCCTTAAAATTAATGTATGTATTTGTAAGATAATCTCCAGGTTTCTGATAATCGATGCAACGTGTGGGGATCGCAGATGGCCACCTCAAACCAGCTATATTGAAAATGAAATAGTGAGGGGCTGCTTTGTATACGTACGGCGTAGTAGGATTTTTCAGCAATATAGGTAAGAACATAATTTTAGCACTTCAAATTTTTGGAAGGTTACAATAATGAAATATTGAGTATTTGTGCGTTTTTGCATGAAGAGGTAAAGAAAACGCGTCTTGTGTTGAGAACACGGCGGTAAGGAATTGGATAACGAATAGTGGGCTGCAGCTGCAAAAATGCTGCCGAACAAAACTACACAATGATTTTCCGAAAAGTAGAACGCACACTGCTCCAAGAACTAACAAAATACTCTCGTATATCACTAAAATGAATATGAGCAAGTATTTTAACAAAAACATCCTTAACGATTTCTGTAATAACACAGTAAACTATATACGGACACAAGAGTACTTTACATATAAAGAAGCTCGAGAAAGTTGCTGTTTTATAAGGAAACACAGAAATATCAAATATTGAATGGCTGGCAGGCCCTTCTGGGAGGATTCGACGACGTCACACGTCAGCTGTGTCGTAAGCAGTGACATAGTGAGTATTCACATACTGCGCGTGTCGTCTGAATTTTAATAGACTGAATAACACAAATTACTTTTTCCCGTCAAAATCGAAAATTTTAATTTTCCTCCAATCTCTAGTTATCAAACGAAATCAGACCATTTCATATTGCCGGAAGGTAAATAGTTTCCTATCAATTTCTATGAGCATTAGAAATTAATTGTTGAGAATTTACACATCAATAAAAGAAAAGGAACTGCATTTTGTCTATTGAAAATCTTACAATATTGACCCAACGCCTCGTCAGTAATAATTGCGGTGTTTGGTATTGTTTAGGAAACAGCCTATCATGCAACGTGTGAGAAGTGAGGTACCATTCGAAACCAGATTCATTGACAGAGCGGGGAGCAACTTTGAAAATTCGGCGAATATTCTTAACGGTAAGGACACTGCATGATTTTGAACCATGAAAATGTTGCAAAATGTTCCATTTGCCTGAGTGATATGAAGGTGTTTTTCAGGAAGCTTCTATTCCGTGCAGCGTGCGAGGACAGAAGTAACCATCCGAAACCATTGAAAACGCACAGCGTGAGCGGCTAACCCGGAAATTGCACATGTGGGATTTTTACTCATTTTGAAATCTAAAAGAAATGCGATGTCCCAACATTTATTCAGATGAGTATTCCTTCCAGTATTTTTCAAATAGCGTTTGTTTCAAGCTTAAATGTGAAAAACACTGTCGGGAAATGGAGAATGCGAAAATCTTAATCGATGGGAAGGATGAACATAATTTTGAAACTTGAAAATGTTGCAATAATGTTCCCCATTTCGATCTGTTTTTTCGTCCAGTTTCCCTGATCCATTGAGCAAATGCTGAGATGGCCCCTTGTTTTGCTTCTGGACATAAATGTAACTTCATTTTCTGTGCACGTCTTCTAGAATTCAGTGGGAAATACAATTATTCAAATTATAGTTTCCATGTTGTCGCGGCAGGAAGTATTATTCCGAAGGACAACATGGATAAGAGCCAAAATTTATTGCTTATTTGTCCTTGAAAATAGATTTTATTACATGGGAGGTTTTTTTTCTTTTTTTTCTGTTTTTTAAATTTAAGTAATATATGACTTAGTGTAGGGATCACAGAATTTTGAAAATGTGCACACAATTCACTTTTCCCCATAGCACGTCATACGCAGTTTTAACTATTTTTTGACGTAAAATAAATAAATAAATAAAATAAATGTTTCCACAGTTAATGCATATACAATATTGGTTTGAAGTTTTCCGACTCATGCCGACTGTGAGCAACAACGGAAATGCCGGGAATTTGAAGTTGAGAGATTTTTAGATTCTAAAGAATATCATAATTTCGACACTTGATAAGGTTGCAAAAATTCTCCACCTTCAATATCGAGTATTTGTTCGGTATTATTCAGATAGTTCCTATTCCTAGCCGAGCATGAAAAAACATGGCTATATCAATAATTTAGCGATTCCAGATTCTTTATCAAAATCCGGACATATTTTTGTACATTATAATTATTAATGATGCCTCTATTTATTCAGAATTAAGTATTTTCTGAAAGTAGAGAAATTAAGGCTACTTAAGAATTTTGGCGTTGTGAGACGTGCGTATCGTTTATCAAGGTATAAAATACACATTTCAGAATTTAGCAACATTTTCAATATGGTCCTTAGTCTAATAATTAAGAGTTATTTTGTATATTTCAGTTACCATCCCACACGTAAAAAATTAAAAGAACTATACGCTGCGGCTACGTCGAAATTCTTGAATTGGAGGTACTTGCCTAGTATAAGGAGAACTAATAATTTTGACATTCGAAAATGTTCAAATTCGTCAGCGGCGAAGCTGAAGGGTAGTTTGGGAGCCTTGGAATACACAAATGATTTTTCAATAAAATCTGTGGTTAAGTGTGCCATTTTTCAATATTTTTTTACTGAATAGTTGAAGAAAATGACATATTTTCGACTACTTTTCCCCGCTTATGCGCGATGGAATCAGCGGGACCGCAGAGATATACTCTTTGGGGCCAGTAGCTGAGCGAGGAGCCTGCCGGTGGATAGACCACGCGCACTCACGTGCACTCACGCGCACTCACGCGCACTCACGCGCACTCACGCGCACTCACGCGCACTCACGCGCACTCACGCGCACTCACGCGCACTCACGCGCACTCACGCGCACTCACGCGCACTCACGCGCACTCACGCGCATTCACTGGACAAAGAGCCGCAGAGACCCTAGTGTAACGTATTGTATTAGCAAGAAGGAAGACGGCGTTTTGCAGGCACCGCGTCGCAGGATTAGGGCACCAGAGAATACTGGGAAGAGAAAGGAAGTAGAATGAATAGACAGTAACTAGATGGACAATAGGTGTCACGATTTTAAAAACGTTCATTTAATTGAATTTCTTGACGAAAAGCAGTTTTCCATCTACAAAAAGGCCTTTCGTTCAGTTTTCTTTCCAAATAAATCAATATCCATTCTTTGACAGTGAGCGGCTTCGAAATGAAGTGACAAATGTATACATTGATAATGCAAAATACATGACTGCAGATTTGTTAAAGTATTTGTTAGACAAATTGGTCTAGAAAAAGTTATCAAGAGACGGTTCGGTTGATACAACTGTCTTATTTTTCCTATCTACAGCATTATGTGAAAGGAATAAGATTACATTAAAAAGAGGAAAGACATTCTGAGAAATTCCATGGGAAATGTGTAATTTCAGCATACTGGCTATCGAGAAGTATTTGCAAAAGTAACTGCAGAAACAACAATTTTAAAGAACAAATTATCGACGTTTTTGCTTAACGAGAAAACCGATGATTGGAGCTAATTTCCAAAAAATGTAAGATAAGATTTTCAGAATACCCAACTACCAGACTCTAGGTTCGCCACTGAAGTTCGTTCTTACGTTCAATAAGTAAAATGTATTTATAACATTTTCTTTGGAAAACTTAATTCAACCCAGGTTTGGAGAGGTAGAGGTAAAGTTGAATTAACACACACAGGTGGGTGTATATGTCGGGAAATCCCGAAGCGCGTTTCTCAATTCATTTGAAGGGAATACAGAATTTTGAATCCGAAGAATCTTGCAATATTATCCCTACAATTATTCAGGTATTAGGTCGGTATTTTTTCGAACAAACCTTCGTAGTTAATGCAGGAAACAGGGCTAAGATCAGCGAGGCGAGATTCTCTGTGTATGGTATATTAAACTAAGCAAGTGTAAATGTTATGTTTTTCAAAATTTTCAAAATAACCCTACATCTAACTATTAATAAAGGTTAGTTTGGTATATTTTCGGTAATATGTATTTCAAACATGGTGAGAGCTGGAGATACGATCTCAAATCAGATGCATTTAAATTACGGTGTATATGGGTATGTCGGGAAATTGAGTATGTCAGGTATTCTATGGTTACGGATTCTTAATGAGAGAATAAAGCATTTTGAATCTTTAAAATGTTGCAATGTTTCTACATTTAAATTGAGATTTTCACTTGTAAAATATGTTAGATCGACATGTTCGATCGAGGTACCATTCCATATGCATTGTAAAAACGTATGGTGCAACAGCAGCATGCATTTTCTCGCAATATTGTTAATGACTATGAAATATGACAATTTCTGTCATAAACAACTAAAATTTGAAAAATTCTTAAACGAAACGTGAAAAATATTTTTTTTAATTCAAACGCTTAAACGAAAACTGCTTTCTGACAAATCAGTATATCCACGTTTTACATAAATGTACCAACGATGCTTGATGCGTATTTTAGCCGTAAATAAAATTATCAGTTAAATAAAATTATTAGTTAATATTAACGTGAAAGAAAAAGCAGCAGTCATTATCGCCTTTTAACAGTGAGGCGTTACAATGGGTACAAACAGCAATGAATAAAATGGGTTTTAAATAATTTCTAGAAAAGTAATTTTGAACTTATAACAAAAGCTCGAAGAAACGAACGAAAAAACAAATATGAAATAATATACAAATTCTAACTTACGTAGCATAGCCTTAGCCGCACTAGCTGCGCAGTAAATTGGGAGCGTACTAGTTTGTCGCTAAATTGCACAAAAAATTCAACATGACCTTATTTGGGTTTCTGACGAACACATTTTATTAAAAATGTATCTTCAGAATTGGTTGTGGGAAGACGCTGAAAAAATTCAAAAAAGTTTCAATTTTTGAAAACAACGGGTTTTCAATTAACCTGAGATCTACACCATTCTCCTAAAGGTCCTTCAGACTTTCCACCAAGAAAATTTCATCAAAACGGATGATGCCATTTTTGAGAGGTTTAAACAAAAATTGCTGAGTACAGCTGCTACAGAATGGCACAGACTTTCTCGTAGTAAAGTTTTCTAATTTCCTTGGTGTGGACTGGTACTGTACGGCTTGTTCCTTCATCTTACCTACTAATAGACTATTGCGGCCAAAAGAATTTTTTTTTTTTTTTAAATTTCGATTTCCAAATAGAACCTAAATTATAGTTTAATTATGTTAAAGAAGGCTACAACTTCGTCCTAAATAACAATTTTCATTGAAAAATGTGAAGCTTTTTTTTAAGAAAATTGCGATTAAGCATTACTGTAAATGCGAAATTTGAAGCGCTTTTCAACAGGAATCTATCGAGTTTTCGAAAAACTTCGTTTGAAGTACTTTCACAAACAAATGCAATAATGTATACAAATCGATAGGAATGTGCTTATTATTGGGCTGAGAGATATTTAAAAAAATACATTTGTATTTTAAAAAAACAAAGAATACACCAGAATGAACTTTACATCATATGAAATGGTGCAATTAGCACTATCCATCGGAAAAAATTGAAGAAAGAAATTGGAGCTTTCCTGAAAATGCGGAATTTACATTTTTACAGAAAACTGTTGAGTTTTCGATAAACTTTATTTGACATTATTTAAAGTACATGTACTCATAAATCTAATAAAGTGAACAAATCGCCACTAGTATAAATATTTCCGACGTGAGTCAAGTTAAAAAAATTACATTTTTGTAACTTTTAAAAACAAAAGAATAGAGCAATATGGTGATTGTCATCGGATGGCAATGCGCTACGGCAATGTTCGGATACTGATGCACACGCACATAAGACATTATTCATAAAATCACAATACGCAGAAATTTTCAATAAGTGTGCTTTGTTTATAAATTATTGAATTACTCTATTCATTGATGTCTTATAAACCGTTATTTGCACTCATTAGTACAAAATCCCTTGAACAGAACTCTTCGTATATTTCACTAACCCACTGTTTCGAGGCGATATTCAGAAGCTCATAAGAAATTATTCATAAAACTTCAATCCGCCAAATTTTCAATAAGTGTGCTTTATTTATAACATATTGAAATAGTCAATTCGATGAATTGAGTTATAAATCGTTACCCGCACTCAAATCCCGTGAACAAAATGCTTCATTAATTTTACTATTGCAGTTTACCGCGGGGTACTTACAAGGAAAATTGTAACATTCAAGACGATCAAAAAATGAAAACAGAGTATATTAATTCAGCAATTCTTGGAACAATTGCTTAATCATTATACTATCTATATTTCCACGAATTGATAGTTCCATGCGAAATTGTTTACCAGTACTACCACGCTTTCATTCTTTATGAACTGCTCAGTAAACCTCATTTGGCAGCTTCCCATCAATAAATGCATTTTTAGATAGATGATAAAGTAAGCTTATAGATGAATTTAATTTAAATGAGTTATTATAAACTCTTTCGTTTACTAAATACTTTGAACTGATCACTTATTTCACTAATGCAGCATGTCGCGGAGATGCATACCCTCAGAAAAACAATAGTTAATAAAACTTGAATATGTAGCTACCCTAGCTGAATCCTAATTAACTTAAAAGATAATGGAATATGTAATGACTAATATTCATAATCACAAGCGATTCACAATCTTTGCCGAGACAGAACTTGTTAATGGAATGTTTGTTAATTTCAAGTTTGCCTCTAGGTAATGCAGGTTGCCGCTACGAGATATACACGGTCATAGAAAATGTTTCATAAAACATGAATCAGCAACAAGACGCAAGAAAAATTTTCTTTTAACTGAATGTTTATTATACAAACGAAATTGTCTATAAATTCGCAGGTGTTATATTGCGTTATATCTATTAGGCTAGTTAGATTTTATATCACATTACATCGAAAATATATATTACAGTAATCCATATAAAATTAACAATTTTTATTTTACTTACAAACAGGGACATCCATAATTACAAAATACAGTAAAAATACTTTTGTAGCACGTTTTAATAACTATTGTAAAACACAGCATACTATCGCCTCTGACGCTACAAGAGCACTGACCGTGTACTCCAACTTCAAATTTCCACAGCAGGTACAGCGATTGTCCGTCATACTTTCAAAACAGATGTGCTAAACATTCCTCTTTCAAGTGGGAAAGCCCGAAGATCTCAAAATTTAAAATTTTGAGGTTTTGGCCAAGTTTTCACCATCTGGACACGCCGTGACGGGTTGACGACTGGACCAACCCGACCGACCGACCGACGGGACCGACCGACCGACGGGACCGACCGACCGACGGGACCGACCGACCGACCGACGGGACAGACCGACCGACCGACGGAACCGACCGACCGACCGACGGGACCGACCGACCGACCGACCGACGGGACCGACCGACCGACCGACCGACCGACGGGACCGACCGACCGACCGACGGGACCGACCGACCGACTGACGGAACGACTTGAACCGACCGACCGACCGACCGGACGGGACTGACTGACTGACCGACGGGACCGACCGACCGACCTGACCGATTTCGACCGACTGACCGACGGGACCGACTGACCGATCGACCCCGGACGGACCGATGTGGACCGACCGGACCGACGGGACCGACTGACGGGGTCCGACCGACCGACCTGACCGACGGACGGGACCGACCGACCGACGGGACCGACCGGAGGACGGGGACCGACCGACCGACGGGACCGATCTTCCGAATGACCGACGGGACCGACCGACCGACCGACGGGACCGACCGAATGACGACCGACCGACCGACCGACGGGACCGACCGACCGACCGACGGGACTCCACCGCCATCGACCGATGACCGACTCGATCGACCGACGGGACCGACCGACCGACCGAGGACGGACCGACCGACCGACCGACGGGACCGACTGACCGGAACGACGGGACCGACCGACCGACGGGGACCGACCGACTGACCGACGTGTGTGGGACCGACCACCGACCGATGTGGACCGACCGACCGGATCGACGCACCACTC
This sequence comes from Teleogryllus occipitalis, assembly GCA_011170035.1. NCBI lineage: Eukaryota > Metazoa > Arthropoda > Insecta > Orthoptera > Gryllidae > Teleogryllus > Teleogryllus occipitalis. The sequence goes on along the minus strand of BLKR01000796.1, from coordinate 12,390 downwards.
CGATCGACCGACGGGACCGACCGACCGACGGGACCGACCGACCGACCGGACGGGACCGACCGACCGACCGACGGGACCGACTGACCGACCGACGGACCGGACTGACCAGGACCGACGTGGACCGGACTGCATCGACGGGACCAGACCCGACCGATGGTCCGACTCCGACCGACGGGTCCACTCCACCGACGGTCCGACCGATCGATGGGTCCTAAGACCGACGGGACTGACCGCAGGAATGACCGACCGGACGGGACCGACCGACCGACGGACCGAACGACGGACCACGCCGACCGACCGACGGACCACCGAGACCGATCTTGACCGACGGGGCCGACCGACCCGACCGACGGGACTGACTCCACTGACCGACGGGACCGACCGGATCAAACAGACTGACGGACCGACCGACTGGGACTGACGGGACCGACCGACTGACCGACGGGACCGACCGACTGGTGGAGCGACGGACCGACCGACCGGAGCTTGACGTGGACCGACCGACTGACCGACGGGACCGACCGACCGACCGACGGGACCGACTGACCGACCGATTTGGACCACCGACCTGCATCCCGACCCGACCGACTGACCTGACCCGGACCGACCCGACCCGGACGACCTGACCGACTCGACCGACCGACGGGACCGGCTTCCACGGACGGGACCGTGACCGACCGACTGACCGATTTTGGAACGACTGATCGGACCGACCGATCACCACTGAGCGGGACTGACCGAGGTCGACCGACGGGGACCGACCGACGGGACCGACCGATTGGGACCGACCGACGCTGACCCGACCGACGGGACCGACCAGATTGTGGCTCCACCCGATGGGACCGCCCGACCGACGGGACTCGCACGACGGGACCGACTCCGACCGACCGACCCGACCGACCGACCCGACCGACCGACCTGACCGACCGACCCCGACCGACCGACCCGACCTGACCGACCGACCCACCGACCGGACCTGACCGACCGACCTGACCGACTGACTCGATCGACTGACTCCGGACTGACTGACCTGACCGACTGACCTGACCGACTCCGACGGGACCGACCACGGGACCGGACTGACCTGACCGACTGACCTGACCGACCGACCTGACCGACCGACCCTGACTGACCGACCCGAATCGACCGACCTGACTCGGACGACCGACCGACCCTGACCGACGACCTGACCGACCGACCCGACCGACCGACGGGGATCGACCGACGGGACCGACCGACCCGACCGACCGACCCGACCGGACCGACCCGACCGACCGACCCGACCGACCGACCCGACCGACCGACCCGACCGACCCGACCGGACCGGATCCTGACCGACCGACCTGACCGACCGACCCGACCGACCGACCTGGACTGCGACCGATTCCGACCGACCGACCCGACCGACTGACCCGACCGACCGACCGACCCGACCGACCGACCCGACCGACGGGACCGGCCGACCGACCGACGGGACCGGCCGACCGACCGACGGGACCGGCCGACCGACCGGACGGGACCGGCCGACCGACGGGACCGACTGACCGGACGGGGACCGACTGACCGACGGGACCGCATCAATCTGACCGGACGGGACCGGACCGACCGTCCGACGGGACCGACCGACGGGACCGACCGACGGGACCGACCGACGGGACCGACCGACGGGGACTGACGGGTCCGACCGACGGACCGGAACTCAAACCGAAGCAGACGAACCGCCGACCGGCACCGGGGACCTGACCGACCCGACCGGCGACCGACCGACCCGACCGGCGGACCCACCGGACCGACCCGACCGACCGACCCGACCGGACCGACGGACGGCCGACCGACCGACAGGACCGGCCGACCGACGGGACCGGCCGACCGACGGACGGACCGGGCTGACCGGATGCACCGACCGACCGACCGACGGGACCGACCGACCGTCCGACGGGACCGACGGTCCGACCGACCGACCGACCGACGGGACCGACCGACCGTCCGACGGGACCGTCCGACCGACCGACGGATCCGGACGTGGACCGACCGACGGGACCGACCGACGGGACCGGACGGGACCGACCGACGGACCGACCGACCGACCGACGGACCGACCGACGGGACGAACACGGGACGCCCGACCGACAGACCGACCGACCGACGGACCGACCGACGGGACGACCGACGGGACCGGACAGGACCGACCGACGGACCGACCGACGGACCGACCGAGGCGGACCGACGAAGGGACCGACCGACGGACGACCGACCCGACGAAGACAGGGACCGACCGGCGGACCGATGGACCGACCGACGGGACCGACCGACAGGGACCGACCGACGGACCGACCGACGGGACCGACCCCGACGGGACCGCCACCGACGGGACCGACCGACGGGACCGACCGATTGACCGACCGACGGGACCGACCGACGGGACCGACCGACGGACCGACCGACGGGACCGACCGACGGGACCGACCGACGGGACCGACCGACGGGACCGACCGACGGGACCGACTGACCCGACCGACCGACCCGACCGACTGACCTGACCGACCGCACCGACCTGACCGACCGACGGACCGGACCGACCCGACCGACCGACGGACCGACCGACCGACCGACCTGATTTCGGACCGACTGACCTGACCGACCGACGGGACCGACTGACCTGACCGACCGACGGGACCGACCGACCTGACCGGACCGACGGGAATCGACCGACCCGACCGACCCGGACTGACCGACTCCGGATCGACCCGACCGACCGACCTGACCCGAACGACCGACCCGACCGACCGCGGACGGACCGCATCGACCGACGGGACCGACCGACCGTCCGGACGGGACCACCGACCGACGGACCGACCGACCGACCGTGACGGACCCACTGACCGACCGACCGACGGGACTGACTCCGACGTGACCCGACCGGACCGAGCGATGGTGTCGTCTCCCTAGTTATCCTGTCTGATTAGGTCTGCCTGTCGTTCTGAGCGATTGTCTCTGATCAGGTCCGCCTCTCTGTCGTTGTTAGATTGTCGCTGATCGTGTCCGCCTTCTGTCGTTGTTAGATTCTCTGATCAGGTCTGTTCTGTCGTTGTTAGATTGCGTGTCTCTGATCAGTTCCGCCTCTCTGTTGTTAGATTCTCTGGATTAGATCTGCGTCTCTGTCCTGTTAGATTCTCTGATTAGGTTTGCCTGTTTGTTGATCTGTTAGATTCCTCTGGTTAGGTCTGCCTGTATGTCGTTCTGGAAAAATAAGATTATTCTCCGGTCAGGTCTGACTCGTATGTCGTTCTGTAAGATTGTTTCTGAGTAGGTCTGTCTGTCTCTTTCAAGATTATTCCCGATTAGGTCGTATACCAGTTTGGATGAACAGTGTCGTTGGGCAACGTCAACTCTAAGCAGTTCATACTCCTTCTCCCCACATTTGGTGTTTCACTCGTAAATACTTTAAATGAACCATCAATATTAGCAAATATTTAAGAGTCTTCAAGATTTTTCATTATTTTTTTTTCTGATAGAGCAAGACGTTTCTTAAAATAGATGCAGGTCATTTGTTGAATTTTCCCAAGTAAAATTGCCGAATTAAAATATAATGCGAACTGTGTATGTTCCAGTAGCACTGCTAATTTTAAAAATATGAATCGTTTTCGCATAGTTTTGTGTAAATGTAACAATTTTTACATTACTTAAAATAAGATTATAGCGAATCTATAAACGTTTCTTAATTTTTCCTTGTCATATTTCATTAAAACTCTTAATTTTTAAACAATTATGTAAAATGTTTGGCTTAATTTTCGAAACTTGGGAACTGTTTTAATACTAAGTATTTTACGTGTAGGGTTACGTTGGAATGCTAAACCAAATTCCCCTGCTTCGAATCCTACCATTGCCATTTTTTAGCGTTAAAACATTTTTTGTGGGATTAAATTATATTGTAATATTAAGTTCAAAAAAGTACTCTGCTGATTTAGAATGACTAGTTTTTCGCAGAAAACTAATCTTTGATATTCGCACACGTGCAAAAGGTTTTTTCCATAGATTCCCTACAAGGCTTGCTCCATTGTTTACCTGTTGCAAAAAATGTCATACGTGACTAATTCTATTTCTTCAATATATAGATAAATACCAATAAAAAAGAAATTCCTTGTGCAATTCAATCCCTGTGTATTTTCAGTTTCACATGAAATGTTATTTGTATTCTTCCGTAGGCCGAGCTTACTCTTCCGTTATTCCTGAAGGTAAAACGATGCTCCTTATGTAGTTTCATGCCTGTTATCCCTTTATAGGTCCAGTAAATTTTTTTTCTCGAGAATCATTTGAATTTCTCTTCTATTTATTTAATTCTGATCTTACAAATATGAGAAAATATTATTTTGCATCGTAATAACGACTATAATCCATTTCAGGCTAAGCATTACATTATATGGATTGAGGTTGCATACAGAAATATCTCCTATAAATTCTAATAAAATTGTATATCAAGCCATAATTAAACATGTACATGTTCTCATAAAAATAAAAGAAAAAATGTAGGAATAGACTTAAAATAAAAAATGCAAAAGAAATGAAAATGCAGTAAAAATAAATGCGATATACAGTTACATACAATGAACTAAAAATAATACAATCATTGGTTAAGGAAATCAATATTGGTGAAGGAAACATGGATGCTAGAGTTCATTAGTTACGTTATTGGCGTCACGTCATCTGCATCGGAATCCCCTCCATACCCCGAATCTATAACGTCGCATCATTTTCGTCAATATTCCCAAGAAATTGTTTACCTCTATTTGATCATGGGTTCCAAACTGTGGAAAATCCAAATTTTAGCCATTCTGGAAGATAGAACACCACTAGTAACAAGTATGGGTGTTGGATTGTGCCCCAAGAAAATATACGTAAACATCTAAGTCTCTGTTTCTGTTGTAAAATATAGGGGAAAACTTACAAATTCTCAATTGTTTTTGCCCACAGAAAGATTTCCATACGTTTCGAAAAAAGTAAGATTTTATAAAGGTGTAATCTAACATCCAAATCTATCAGTTTTCTATCTCGATAATTCACCAATTTTTGCTTCGGAAACTCCTCGCTTTGCTCAAATCCGAATCAGAATAAAGAAATTTTCTAGAACAGTGCTACAATAGTTAGTAGTATCTAGAATAGTAGTTATCTTAGTGTTGAGGCTGCAAAATAGCTCGAGTTTTTGGAGAGAGCACCTAGAGATGTTTCGTGTTGAAAACAAAGACCCCTGCCTTTTACTCCTTTGAGACAAGGGAAAATTCTGAAAGCCAATCAAGAGTATTTAAGAACTATTTAGTTTACCTCAACGTAAGAATTATTGAGTTTCAAGCTGGCAGTATTACCTTGTCTAGGTGAAAAGAAAATAGTTTTTCGTAATGCAGGTCGTATTTTATTAGTGATAAAATGTTAGGCAGAGGCTACGCGCCAAAACTGTTCACGGAATCTGTAGTGCTGTGAACTAGACAATCTTTACCAACGTAAAATTCTCAACTTCGTTTCTTCATTCTTTACACGAGCGCGGCGAGCTACTTTCACTGGTGTTCTCGATCTTCAAACAATCGCAAATATGAGGGGCAAATTTCGCGAATAAGGAATGCAATGTTCACTCTGTTGGTTTCTTGGATTCCGTCCGTGGCGCGCTCTCTTAGAAGTTCAAAATTTTGAAGCAGTTCAGCCGTTCGATAGATATTTAGACGAAATATGTTACCTTTCTGGAATCCCCCCGCGGTTTTTACAGAAAAAATATACTTAGTTCAACGCGAGAGAATTTGAAATGTATACCCTTTGCTGTTAATTAGCACCAAAGAATTGCTATAAATTATTGAATTCAAGTACGGCGCAAATTTGAATTGATTTTGGGCTACGCGTATGTGCCAACACTTAGTAGCAGAAGTTCGTGACAAAAAGAACGTCGTAGGTCAAGGGTGAGCTAATGAAAGTTAGCATTTTGTAGTACTGCATCGTGTATACGCGGTACCTGCGGAGGAAACGAAATAAACGTAGCCTAAGACAATTTAAGGATATTTTGCTCCACGAACTCCTTGATATCATATTGCAAAGCTCCCGTGTGTGCTGGTTTGAAATAATGCTTTTTTCGGCAAAAAATTCTGCTGCAGAAGAACGCCTTGAAACATGTAAAATCTTTATTATTTACAAAAGAAATGAATATTTGCCTGTATTAGTGGGTTAACATAGAAATAAAAAGAACCCAATTCTACAATTCGACTGCTTTTTTATTTGTTATTTTTCTAAACAAACGTATTCCATTCTTTGTAAATAACAAACAATTTACATGTTCCTGTATTGTTTCTATGCGTTTGCAATACAATTTTTTGCCGAAAAGCATTTTTTTCAAATCAACTTTTGAGTGCTCATTGCAAGTACAGTCATTCGGATTATCAAAGTAGTTGATTAGACAAAATATGCTTCAAATTGTCTTAAGAGCTTATTGAAATAAAGAACACTGAAAACAAGTATTCAAGAGTTCCTCTTTTTATTAGCATTTGAATAACAAGCTAAAAAGGGAAGCATAAAACCGTTAGAATATTCGGAACGCCGAGCAATGGCAAGTAGTGAAATTGAAAAACAAGCGCTGCGCTTGCGCTCAGTCTATGGTGGATTGATGTATTGAAATTAAAGATAGTACGCAGTTTAGTTTTGTACTGACAAAATCTTAAGATTACTAGGAAAATTCAATGGCATAATTAACTACAGACAAATTTGAATTTATATACCCACTAATGTTAAATCTTTCCTCCGCGTAGGTGTTTCTTGTCACTATGCTCAATACGTAATATTTTTAACGAAATTGCAGATTTTCCACGTAAGTTCGTTATTTTTAGCTTTAATCTTGATATTTTGGACAAACTCTTGGACATGGATATATCTTAACATGGTCTTTCTGCAGTTGGAATTCTATTACTCACTAGAGTCAAATAACATGTGGAGGAAGAGTACTCCATAAAAGCTCCTTTCTTAACAAGTGGGTCTGCCGTGGATTCGCGTCTCTTTCGGAAAATGGAATACGGGAATTCCGAAAGGAACAAATATAACGTCAGGTAGTAATGTTGGAAGAACCAACTGCTAACTGGTACTAATAAAAGTTTTAGCTGAAGAGCATACTGTACGACATCCAGGGGTGTGGGCAGAGTCAGATAATGCAGGACCAGATGCAGCTCCAGCTGACACAAAATTCAATTTTAGTGAAATCACAAGACTAGTATTCAATGAATTCTCGGATACAGACAACCTTAATTTTTTTTAATTTTGTTAATATTAATTGTTGAAAAACAGATATACTTTAAAAACTTGAAATGAATAACTGGATTAGATAATAAATGAGGCATTGCTTTTCTTGTGAAATTAATTCTATTTTATTTTACAGGAGGCTAAATAAATCTGTTTTTACACGTCTTTAGAACGCTTCTAGGCGCAAACAAAAGAAAAACTGGATAAGCAACAACCTCAAGATTCGACAGAAGAGAGGGGAAAACGGTTTGAAGCGTCACTGGTTTGCCTCTTTTTACTCAACGATAAAATTGGATAGATATGCACACATCATGGGAAGATTGGACACTCGATCGCTTGGGGAATCTGAAGAGAGTAGATTTGGGCGGTCCCCATCACATAAGTGGATTGCTTGGCGATTCAAAGAAAATCGGTTAAATAAAAGTACGAAGCAATAATTAGAATACACATCTGCTAAAATGTTGGGTCATCGAAAGATGTCATTAAATATGTGAGGTACATTATTAGAAACGTGTCTTAGAATCTTGCTGCTTCGTAAACATGATTTTCAGTCTAGATATTTCGAACAGCCGTCTTCTAGATGAGCACAATCGAAGATAACACTAAGAAAAAATGAAGTGGGCCTTTGTCTATCTAGCCTTAGTGCCTTGTACTTTTTAATTTGAGATTGGTTGAGGGTGACAGTCGCAAAACAGAAGGTGAACGTCTGGATCAACAAGTGAGGAATCCCTTTTCTTAACGATTTGGCAACTTCACTCAATCCTTACCTCAAAGACTGATTTCATAAAACATTCACCAGATAATTAAAACAGTTGTTTCTTCATTTGTGAAGTGATTGTTTCTCTAGTGACATTTTAAATAGTGTTTTTCATCTGGCCATAAAAACATTGAAATTAGAAAAGTATTTTATATTACTGAATATTCATGCTCTGCAATGATTCTATTGTAGAAAAAGTCAAATAGTTTATATATTAGATTCCAAGTATATATCTGGTTTCCGTAATACATGGTTCTCAATTTAACATTATATTCTGTTACAGGCCCACTGAGATGTGTTCTGTAAAACTGTATTTTCATAACTGGTAGACTACGGATATGAAAATCTGTATCAGTTTACACAAGATTTCACTTTAATTTTCAGTAAGCTATCATAATTCAATTGAAAGTAAAATACTATTGCGTAGCATTTAAGAAGTTCTGAACAAATGTCATCTTTTTCAGGTCTTGCGCACCAACGGCATCACATACACCACTCACCAGTCACCAGTCAGAAGAAAGCACCCACACATTCCTGAAAATCTTACTATTCCTGTTCAGTAGTCTTAGAAAATCATATTAATGTCCGTTTAACTTCACAAAAAATGTATAGATCAAATGATGTGTGCATTAAAATAATGTAATTGCCAGTGAGTGTCTTGACAAATGTTGAGTTTATCAGCATTTAGTAAACACTTAAAAAACAATCAATATTTTTCAATTAATCGAATGTAAAATACATAATGTAATACATAATGTAATACAAATTTTATGTTGTAATTGAACAAAGGTTCGTTGGTTTCCCATTTCTGTAATAAAGTTGCGTGTATTATTACCCTTAATTCCATAGTTTAAATATTAAAATTGTATTTTCATAGCATAGTATTGACTTAGCAGCTAGAAGCTGTAATATCGCTCAGAAGAATAAAAACAAAATTAATAAAATTCATCAGAATGAAATACGATCCAAAAGTTCAAATAGGAAAGCAAGGGATTTAGAAACGCTGATCATTTAGATCAAGTACTTAATTCTGGCCCATACAAGCAAATCACATCAAATCCAGTGGTCAGTACTTTGACAATTTGGGAAATTAGTACCAATCCAGACCAGAAATGCTCATGTCTCGTGGTCAACTTAAGAATATTATTGCATTTGTATTAATGTATTTTTAAAAGGAGCACTTGTCACTTTTTACGCCACACGAGTTCGGTTGCTCACAGCTCCAATACTTTACCATATCTGCACCTTTGTGGTTACGTCTCACCATGCCTCCAAATCACTACTCGTGAAAAAACCGTATTTTATTCGTGCTTAAAAATTGTAATCGTAACGAAGCCGGTGCCGTTTTGCTTGTACGATATGCCATCTAACCGTTTTGGGGTTAGAGCGGTTTTTGCAATGTTTGGGTCGGGGGGTTCTCGATCTTTCTTGCACTATGTCCCACACGATGTAGAATGAAACGATGATTGACAGAAGTTCGTTATTGGAAGTTCTCCTAGCATTTGAGGACACTATTTTCCCAAGTCAGGCAATACCTTAATCTTATCTGAATGTAATTCGCTAAATAAACTTAGTGTTTGATGGGATTTAAGACAACCACCAATTTAAAATGTAAATCGATTTCACCTGCATGACAAAGCACCCCTCAGGGGTGTGCCTCTAACAGATCGAACTGGAACAAGTTATAAATAAAATAGAACATGCACTTGCAATCCGCCATGCACTTCAGGCTAAACACTTCACAATGTGCTTATTTCGGTAATCATTCTTTTTAGCCCCTCAAAAATATATTTTTGGGCAAATAAACATAAGTGTGAATGTTTATATAAAAATGTATCTCACGTTCTAGTGTAGAAAGGGAGAATTTTGGATTTTCTATTACATTTTGAAGTTTAACTCTTCCGGATACCTCGCTTAACCAAGAGATCCGAAACGTGTATAATATCGATATGCACGTAAAATTCGATCGACTTTTAATATTCATTGCCATGAAATTGTATTCCAAGCGGTAAAATGTGATCTGAATACAACATTTGAGGAGAGTAACATATAGTATTTACACGAGTTACCATTGCTAAATGGTACCAAGAGGCCACCTTAGTATTTGCTGACGGATCATTCAAAAACAGAGCGGCGAAAAGATCGAAATGAGAGTCATCGGCCCAGAAACTAAGCACAATAGAATATGAATTTGCAAAACGTCGTACGTTCGTAGATGTGCTTGGTAAAATACAAATGTTCATGGTCTCCCTAAACGTAATATAGGAATAAATCAGTAATACATTAGATAAGTAAGTAACATTACAACTCATTAATTAATACTTTTAAATCCTAAAATGATAATCTACAGCACTTGCTTTTTTTGAAAATTACTTTGACCACGAAATAAATGAAAATAAAACAATTAATGTAATACTACCATTTGAGAAAAATAACGTTTCTCATTGAAAAATTAAGTATTATTTCGACATCTCATGCCAGAAATTAAAGAGATGTAAGTTTTTGACCCAGCGATCCTTCCCCAAAAGACAGCTTTTCAATTCTGAGCGAAACCACATTATTAAAGTAGTTTAGCAGAATATTGCATATACCATTGGAACACGTTGCTTGCCATTTGCGGTAGATGTAGATCAATGTAACATATTTCTTCTAATATGTGAACAAAGATATTTAGGTTGGTGTGTGGCACCAACTTAATTTCAAAAAACTTCAACAATACCAAATACCACGCATAAAATTCTTTCACTCACAAAACAAATCACGATTAGTTGTCAATCCTCTTAGCCATACAATTCACTATTCACAAACTTGGTAGTATTTCATCAGAAAAACGTAATTAGGCTATCAAACAATATCCGTTGAATACATTGTTATAACATCCTACACTCAAATACCACAAAATCTGACTTACATTGCTTCGCAAGTTTATAATTAGAGTTGTTCCTGTCATAATTACTCTTTCAGAATCACACAGTATAAATTGTAACTATTAGGGATTTAATACGAAGCTATTTCCTATTTTAAAATAGTTATTTACAAAGTGCGAGGTATTCTCTCGAGTCCAACTATTGTAGGTCATTATTCCATTCATCAATTATTCCAATCATTCGAGCACTAGTGTCCTGCAGTTGTTCGGTGATACATATTCAACAGCGTTATCAGAGTTCCAATTCTTCCTGTCAACCAAACTATACCACGCTTGGAAAGATGTATCACACGTAAGTGTTGCAAATAAAGTTTTCTATGGCATTTGTAAATCAGAGTCAAGACTGCGCTGTGATGAGGCTACGAGTTTGAATCCTAAGGGAATATGTTGTTTCTTAAGTGTGACAAGCGAGTCGTAACCTACAATATTGAGGAAAGAGTTTCAGAGTGACCTTTTAGTTCATTATAAGGCGTCTGCTGCAAGTTTGAAGGCTGCGTTTTCGATCCTATTTAGCGTCGTTTCGATTTTTTCAAGATATGCACTACAGATTCGAAGAGTACTTAAAGTAGAATACTGTGACGATCAGTCGGCGCGTGTCACGATGGGGCCGTGCATGCATTGCCGATTGCGGAAGAGGAGGTCGCGGGTTCGAATCCTGCCTTTTCCGAGGGATTTCCTTTGGAACCTCGTATTGAAATTTAATGTAATATAACAATTTAAAGTCATATTACAAGTTTCATTACGTCGTTCCGGGACGAGTCTCGTAACGTATAAGTATTTAAAACTTATAAGTTTCGTTACGGGACCCTTCCACCGGGAATCCCTCGGAGGGGAATCCTCCGCCGGGAGTCGTCGCGCGTCTGAATCTTCTTCGAAAAGCAAATACATGAGGCCCCATCGGGGGGCGTTTTGCAAAAAGTATTGCTGATTATTATTGTAAAATTCAGCAAAACGCCCGCGCATGGCATCACACTGGGACCTCCCAAAGCAGAGCAGACGGGGGCGGGTTGGGCGGAGGTCCCGGAGCACGGGCCAGCCTCGAACCCGAATCCTCCGCTTTGTTAGGTCTCAATGCTAGCCATGCGCCACAGGGCACAAGGTCTGAAACCAGTAATTATTCTATATGAAGTCATCGACTAGTTCCGCGACAGTTCACTAAGTAAAAATGTCGCTCTCATTCCATCACGAGATACGAACCCACAAACATCAGCGTAGCAGGCAGACACTTTGCCACTGCGCTACTGCGCTACTGGTCACCAGAGGATACATGTATAATTATATTATACAAGTATCGTATATGTGTATGGGTATATATTACATTATACATGTATCGTATATGGGACCCAGAGCGTGTGTCCCTAAGTACAAGAAGTAGTCTGCAAAGATACTTCTTTGTATTTAAGTGGAAAGTCTATTTCTAATTACCGACAATGCAAAGAAT